>VDFB02106605.1:0-14448 GCA_007258455.2 Sequoia sempervirens | reverse complement strand
TTTCTACTTCATTCCCTCATCAAATTCAATCACTTTAGAACAAAATAATTTTGTACGGATGAATGGGATAATCTGTAGCAGCAAATTTCACAAGAAAATGCAGAAAAGAATGGACTTTGTATTGCTTTTCTCAACAAAAATCTTCAAAAACCTCTCTTCAACCCAAGAAATTGTATTTAACCTCCCACAACTAAAACTAACCAAAAAAATGACTCAAACCAACTTTTAAGATACTTGACCATTGGCATTCCCCAATCTTTCAATTTTTGCATTTTGGCAATCTTGCATTTTTGACAACTTTTACAAGTTTTGTAATAATATGACAAAATGAACTCAATGACTCCTAATTACATATTAGATGGTCTATTATGACCTTATTGGCACAACAAAATACTCACACACCCTGAAACCTATGAAAAGACCAAAATTGACCAAATTAGCAAAATGAACTTGGTGTCGCTGCACCACTTTCATTCCTTTCCTTTTCTACCATACTTCCCTATTCTAGGGTTTTACCTGTTGAAAAGTATTCTTCCTCTCACATCCCTATAGGATATTTTTTTCTAATTTTTCTTATATGATAGCTACTTTCTCTATCATTGGAATGCATAAAATGTTGGTGTGCAACAACAAATTAAAAAAGGGACAGGCTAGAAGGAAAACTAGCTTTGATACCACTATAATGTCCCATACTAGATTTAAGGAAAATAATTTAAATGGATTTAAAATATTAAATTGTAACCATGCAAACCCTAAAATACATGACAATGTTTATCAATAGCCATAACCTTATGAAACCCTAGAAAATATCAATACTTTCCCAATAATGTATCCACCCTAAAATGCCTTAGAATTCCTTAATTTAACCCTAAAATAGAAAACCCTTACTAGCCAACACTAATACACTTATAATTTTACAACATACTGATATGAAAATAATAAACCCACAATACACTCTTTAAATTTGTGCATTTACATGAAAAAGTTATCAATGTGTCTGAGTTACCCTTACAAAATGTTCTCACAACAAAGCACATTAATGGTAATAATCACAAACCCTAAGTACATGGAAGATTTTATTACAAAATACCTCTAAGAATAATAGATCTATCTATCATTTTAACAACTTGTTATCTCCTTAATGGTTTTAACAATACAAAACTTATACTTAAAAAATTGAAAGTGTCATGTGGATTCACCATCACTTATATCAACCACCATGAAAGCATGATTGCATCATTTATGCAATTCTTCCCTTAACATATGAAAGGGGTTTGCTCCTCCAATGCTAGATCTATGGTGTTTTCATCCCATGACCTCCCAAATCTATAAGTTTTCATTCTCAAACCTAAATGTAGGAACACCAAGTGTTTGCCACAATTTGGGATTAGAGTTTTATATATATTTTAAATATGGTCTCCCATTTGTCTCTGCAAACTTAAGATACCTAGGGAGAGAATTAAAATTCACATAATAGATCCTCTCTCATAGGTTTGGTATGTAGAAATGGCTTCTCATACGCATAGATCACCATTTCCTTTCACTTCATTTTCCTCCTATGTGGAAATGGACCTCATAGGTACATATGAGGGTCCCTTACAACTTGCAACTATCCTTACTAATATGGCGATGAGTGCCTTTAGTTTCTAAACCCTATCTATGATATTGATGGTAGGTATTGTCCCCTTTGTAGCATGTCTGGTTGGATGACAACATGATTAGGTTTCACAAGTACTTGGATCAATGGCAAAGCCAAGGAGAATCTCATGTGGAGATATTTCAACCTTTTATGCATTAGTGGTACTCTTATTGTGTAGGGTGGTACGTGGAGCATAATATTTTTTTTAGTAAGAATGATAACATTTGAAAGTTAGGGTTGGTGACAAGGGATAGTTGCATGTGGAACACAAAAGTTTCAATAAAGAGTGGAGTGAAAGGGAGAGATGGTCAAAGGGAACAAAGGTAGAGGGAATTCCAACATCCCAATAGGATCAAAGACATAAGTGGACTTGATAAGGGATGCATGTTAGGAATAGAAACCTCACAACTTTGATGAGTTACACAAGATCATGAGTTATCCTATACCTTTACACTTAAGATCTATGGGGGTTGAGGTTGATGCCTAAGAGACGAGGGTGGATCTACGTACACAATGGGGTCATAGAAAGCATAAGAGTTGGTAATTAGGCATTTTGGTCCATGACATGAGTTACATACAAAGGGGACATGACATTGTGTATGTATGTATGTATGGATATATGTATGTATAGAAAAATATTTATTAGTTTAGACATGTCATTTTTAATTAAATCTATAGCATGAAATCATCATTATACCTAGATATTAACGTATGATAGAAAATAAATAAATATGCATATTATTTATTTTTTGCATTAGTTGTCATTTTCTTGTAAAATAAAAAAAGATATTGTGGATATAAAATCCCTCAAGCTCCCTTTGGGTTGATTATATTTTGTTAAGTCCAACCCGCGCCCCATATATTTGAATATCCTCGGGCCCCTTTTCGAAGAGCTTCGCCCGTTGTCGCCACGTGTCCACTGCGCGCTCCTTGCAAGGATTTCGTCCTTCGCTTCTCTTCCGAGCCCCGCCATGCTTCCATATGTCAGCAATGTGGGCATTTGAAAGCCTGCTTCCCTTCGCTTCTCAACTGAGCTCTACCCACATGCCACATAGCATTGTTTCACATACACTTTTTTGGTGAACCCCACAGTCAGTGCTAGCAATGAAGACTTCTCCATGTGTCTTCTATGCGGGGATTTTCATTGCAAGGAAAGAACAATCAATGACGAGCCTCGTCCTATTGCCACGTGTCCTAACTGACTCCGTGGGTGAGCGACACATGTCCACACGAGGTTCCGCTACTTATACACTAGGACCACCGCCATCATTTGTAGAGGATGCATCTCGCTTTAAGGCGACTCCATTCTATAGCTCAAAATATTTTTCATTGCAATGGCCTGGGGAAATCATTGTTGTGGACATAATTACTCGTGACGAATGAATCTTTTTTGTTACTAGATTTCAAGTGGTGGGATTGTTTTCTTATATATACTGCTTCTTCTTTCTGAAAACGAGTTCGAAACATACAAAAAAATTGTGAAAAGACACCAAGCCTTTTGTATTGCTTTTAGATTATTGTATAAGACTCACAGACTGTGCCATTGTTCGACCTTTTTGTTTCTTAGCTATTTGACAAAACATTATACTATGCCATTACTGTATTGAGTAGTTTATTTGCAAAAATTCTATGATTTCAATATAAGTTTTTTGATTTAGACCATGTCTTTGACTCTTCTTTTCAATAAATGTGTATGGTAGTTGGTATGTTGTCAGTGTTGATTTCATCTTGTTCTATTGTGCAGGACATGCAGTTGTTGAGCGGTGCCTTAATCTCATCAAAGATGAATTTACTATACATCATATCATTGTTCATGTAGTTAGTCTTTATTTTTTATATCTTCCATTAAAAACCTAATTCTGAAAGAAGTTGACTTCTTTAAAACTAGGAAGGTCACTCAGTTTTACTTTAATTGGTCTAACTTGGTTCCCATAAAGACATAATTTTGTCAATAGTTTATTTTCTGCTTGTTCCAGTAGGACTGCTTAAATATCTTCCCTAGAAAGCCACTAAAAATTAGATTGTATGAGCTGTCGACTGTTACTAGATCCCAGAGCGAATAATGCGGCTTGCTGGTGCCACCCCACTAATGCTTGTTGAACTGAATCCCATCTAGTGAGCATTATGATTCCTCCACCAGCCATGGCCTTGTTACTATAAAAGTATGGCGGCATGTGGGTGCCAGAAATCCTGCCAGCTTACCCGGTAGCACCGATTTGGGGCTATTTCGACCTCGCTTTGGTTGTGCCATTCACCGAGGAAGGCTTGAAAACACCATCTGAACACCTACAAGATGTGGTGGACATGTGTTTGGTGCATGGAGTCACCGATCAAAATATAGTGCTATGGTTGCTCGCAGCCTCTTTCAGGGGTAAGGCGCTAGATTGGTACCACACTCTGCAAGCTAACACCATCAATACCTAGGATCAACTCAGAGATCCTTTTTATGAAATATTTTTGAATGATGGAGATCGGTCTTCACTATATCATCAGCTGGCAACCATAAAGTGGGCCCCATGTGAAGCCATGACTAACTTCGACACCCAGTTCCACACAACTTGGAAAAGGATCTAGGCTGCTATCCGCCCACCGGCTGAGTTGGTATTCATGTTCTACTTGAAATCTATCAATGTTGACATATCAATAATGATCCAGTCCCTTGGCGGAACCACTCTACCAGATGCATACAACATCATGGTCAAAGTAGAGAACAATCTGATAGACGCCAGAAAGTTTCCACCTCAACCTACTATGCCTATATTCCCTGAGATATTAGTTCCCACCTAGGAGATGCCACCTACCAGTGTGTCTACTCCTCGCTAGTGTATGTACACATATCTGAATGTGCCACAGAATGTTGCTTCTACATCCGACTCTTCAAAGGATGAGATGAGTGATGTCAAGGAGATGTTGCAAACCATCACAAACAAAATAACTACCATCAAGCAAAAACTAGTTCGCGCTTCTGAAGCCAACCTACCAAAATTATCAAGGTGAAAGATCTTCCTACCAGCAAAATCAGTTCCAAGGAGGCTCGTACACAAATCCACAAGCGCAAACAACTAATTAGATAGTGTCAGTGCCTACTCCACTGCAGAATGCTTACTTGAGCTCAAGCAGAGAGCTGACGGTAGGGAAAAACAATCTCACTGATAACATCAATCCCTGGTGCTTCCCCTATGGCGACACACATATGCCCCGAAACTACTCGTGTGGCAACCTACAACAAAAGGTGGCAGAACAGCATAGCCAAGGTGTGGCATCAGGCCCTGGAGGTTATGTATATGCCTCTCCACAAATGGAAAATGTGATACTCACTGTGCAAATGCAAGGGATGTCCCTAGAACAAGAAATGGATATAGCTCCCGACTACACACTCTTCTCATGGATGAAAGAAGAAGAGGTGGTGTTTTCAAATGATGCATCCACATCGAAGGCCCCACAAGTGCAATCTGATTTCAACACTCACTCTAAGAGGATATTCACGGGTGAACCAAATGTCCCGCAGTCCAAAAGTGCCTCTAACCTGACTCCTAGTACCTCCACAGTTGTACAACAATTTCAGCCACAAAGAGAAATTGTTATAGCCTGGGCCAAGGAACAGAATCCTTTGAATCCACCGCCATTCAATGTGGTGGAGAAATTGAAAAAATCCTCTGCTAATGTGTCCCTTTGGGATATCTTAGCTATTTTGAAGCAGAAATCATTGTTGTAGAAGGCCCTCCAGGAAGATGCAATCATTGAACCAATGGAGAAATCACTCAAGGGAAAGGTAGTTGATTCATCACCCATGGCCAAAGTTCTCACAAATAGTAGAGGAATCCTCTACCGAAGTTAAAGATAAGCCGAAACCAAAGCCCTTTTTCCTAAATCTTATTGTGGGTAAAAAATTATTGCATAATTCCACAATTAAATCTGGTGCTAGCACAACAGTCATGCCAAGCAGATAGTTGAAGCCTTAGGACTTGGCTATGAATCTTTAAAAAGAGGGGTTATGTATCTTGATGGGAACAAGGTTGAAATTGTAGGTGTCATTAAGAACCTCCCCTTCACTTTATTCCCCTACCCTAGTATCACAGTTCCATAAGATACTATGATCATGGATGTTCCCCCCATGTTCGGTCTTTGCTTATCCCGAGAATTCACTTCAAAGATAAGTGGATATCTTTCTTTGGATTGGTCAGACTTGAACCTTAGGACCAAGCATGGAGCTAAAATGAAAATAATATCCAAACCTCTACATTCGGAACATGTAGCAAATGAAGCCATGATCAACTTTGAGACCACTCATACCTCTTTCACCAAAGAGGAAATGTATTGTACCGAGATACTAGAGGATGAAAAAGTGACCGAAGAAAGGACCGATCAAGAAGAGGTCCTCTTGAGTGAATATATAGACACTAATCCTTTTAGCAACTATCATGCCACCGGACTGGGTACCTATGTCATCTATGATGAAGATCAAGTGATTCCAAAGATTGTGAAGGAATTCGAGAATCGTCAAGCCTCAGAGATATGGACAGTACATTTTGATGGAGCGAGATGCAAAGTTGGAGCAGGAGTCAGGATATTTTTGATGTCCCCATCCAATGAAAATATACTTTGGTCCTTTTGCTTCCAGTTCGCTTGTTCGAACAATGAAGATGAATATGAAGGCCTAGTGCAAATTCTAAGCCTTTCCAAATGGATGGGCATTAAGCAAATGGTGTTCGGAGACTCCGAACTAGTGGTCAATCAAGTCTGAGGGCTCTCCACAACCAAGAATGTCCACATGAGATCCTATAGACATAAAGTCTAGGACTTGATTGAAATCTTTGAAGTCTTCAATATCCAGACAGTGCTCAAAGAGCAAAATATAGATGTGGATCGCATGGCAGCAATCAAATCTCAATTTGATCCTGCTTTTGACTTAATTCATAACAAACACTTTGTATGAGTGATCATCCAACTGGAAATCCCAAATAATGATCAAAGTTGGAAAGTGTTTGAAAGTGATGAACACATTGCCTCATTCATCCAACGATTGAAGTTTGTGAGCAATTCAACCAAATATTTTTTACTTGGAAGCTATGAGGAAAATTAGGTTTAGGTCTAACAAACTTCCCAAATGGATTAGTGCTCTCAAAACCTATTCGATGATGCAAGAAATGACAAAGAGGAAGTTTGTAGTGGAAAAAAATTTATTTCATATCTTCAAGTTGGAGATGGAAGGAAGCTCAAGGTGAAAAAGATGTCCACATCATGATGAGAGAGAGACTCATTCGACGAAATGGAAGGAGTGGCTGGTCCCATAGTGACCTCAGGTGGCCTTGATCTGAAATCATCCGACATACTATAGGCGGCGAAGAAGGGAGAGAAAAAACCTATCTTGACAAAGGCGGTAATCGAAGATTGAAGCCTTGATGGTGCAGAACTAAAGCTAATTAACCTCAAATGATGCTTCTCGATCAAACCATGATGCGTGGAGTATCTAACCTAATTTCCAATCCCAGAAAAGAAGAAGCAGTATCCACCCATATGTTGATTTCTAAGACTTTGACAGACATCCCGAAGGGCCATTACCTTGCCTTCCATGAGTCTATCACAAATGTAGTGGTCGGAGATATTTTCTCTCTTGGGCGGCTTCTCGTTACAAGCTAGATTTGGGTAAGGGGAGGGCCCGGCCTGAAACAATGTTCACACATATACCAAGTGGGAATGTTTATATCAATTCACCGACCTCTTAAATGTGGGAGCCACCTTTCAACAAGCAATGGATATTGCTTTCAGGGAGTTGATCAATAAAATCATCTTGATCTACATGGATGATCTTACAGTATTTTCAAAGCATAAGGATGATCATTTTGATCACCTTGAGTTGGTTTTTAAAAAATTCCAGGAGTTCAGGATATCCCTGAACCTAAAAAAATGTGTTTTTGGAGTGTCGCAAGGCAAACTATTTGGACATGTAGTGTCCAAAGATGGAATTGCAATCAATCTGGAGTGGCTAAAATAAATCAGAGAGCTTCCCCTACCATTCAGTAAGAAGGGAGTTCAATCCTTTCTGAGGAAAGGTAAATTTTGTGAGCAAATTCATTTCTAATTTTGCAAGAATAATTAGACCTATCCCCTAATGCTAAAAAAGGATCAATTATTCAAATGGACAAGGGAAGCTATAGAAACCTTTGAGAAGGTTAAGGATGTTATTTCTTTAGCTCCTATGCTAATAAATCCAAACCTATCAAAGGACTTCATAATGTATGTATTCAGTAGAAAATCTAGCATTGCTATTGTTATAACCCAAAAATATGATGAAGGAAAGGGAGAACATCCGATAGCATTTCACTCCTGTACCTTAAAAGATTATGAGACGAACTATAACTTCATCGAAAGGCGAGAATTCACCATTGTTAAGGGACTCAAGAAGTTCTGACATATCCTATCTTGCAACAAGGTTATTGTATATGTTGCACGTTCTAGTGTGCGTGATTACATCATGGAAAGAGAAATCATCAAAAAAAGGGCCAATTAGATCACTAAGATCCTCGAATATGATATTGAGGTCAAGCCCACAAAGACCGTGCGAAGAAGAGGACTGTGCGAGTATTTGGCACATGATGAAGAGATGGTAGCTGAAGAAGAGCAACCCTAACTTGTTCTAACAAATGAACCCAAGTTTGAAGGCTGCTGCCTAGTAGACAGAGTAAGATTCATGCATACTAGGAAATATTTGTTAGGCCTTTCTTCTCAAAAGAGAAGATTCTATAGATTACAAAACAATAGATATGCACTTATCAAAGGGGTCCTCTTCAAAAGGAACTTCAATGGCATTCTACTGTGGTGTGTCACTACAGAATAGGCGAGGAGAATTCTTGACACTTTCCACAACAATCTCGCAGGTGGACATTTCTCTACAAAGACCACTACTATTAAAATTATGTGTGTTGGATATTTATGGCATTTGCTATTCAATGACTCACACTCTTTGGTTAAGGGCTCCAAGGAATGCCAATTCTTCGCCCCAAGGAGGAAAAACTTTGCAATGCCTCTAAACCCGATAGTGGCTGAAGAACCCTTTACACAATGGGGTCTTGATTTTATCAGGATAATTAATCCCGCTTCCAGCATCAGACACAAATGGATCCTCATGGCTACGGACTATTTTACTAGATGGACCGAGGCCATGCCCATAAAGAATGCAATGGAGGTGGAGATTGTGAACTTCCTCAAGGAACTAGTAATGAGATTCAGCCCACCAAAGACCATCATCTCCAACAACGCTAAGGATTTCCTAGGCTCTAAGGTATGTCAATTCGCACTAATGCATGGAATATTCTTCAAAATGTCATCGAACTACTACCTGCAGGGGAATGGCCTAGCCGAGTCGACTAATAAAAATTTAGTCTGACTTATTAAAATAATTGGATCAGAACATCAGAAGGAGTGACACAAGAACCTTCGGGTAGCACTCTAGGAAGACCGCATAAACCCTAAACAAGTTCTCAAGACTTTGTCGTACGAATTGGTGTATGGGAAGGAAGCGTTATTGCCCATCTCCATGGAGATTCCTACACTATAGTTGCTCAAATCCCTGGAGGTTGAAGAAAATAGAGTCATGGAGGTTTGGTTGGCGAGTTATTTAGAGTACAAGAAAAAAAGAAAATTCCCTATGGCCATGAATACTTTATACTTAATTGGTTGGAGATGGATTTTGACGAAAACAGACAAGGTCTAAAATGGAGACATAGATCCACAGAAGTTCAATAGAGAGGGCATGAGCGTAACACAAGAATTTGATAGTCTGTGGGAAGGCCCTTTTAGAATAATTCAATGCAAGCAACACAACGCATTTGAATTAGAAAATATGGAGAAAGAAGCATTTGGGATTCCAGTAAACGGAATCCACCTCAAATTGTTCATTTAAGCTTTATTATTTTTTATGCCCATATAAATATGTAATTATTGTAAATTTTCCTTTGTGTTCTTTTGTTTGGCTGGTCTTTCCAAAGCTACCAATAAATCAAAAATGAACCCATATGTGGAAAAATGAAAATAAACTCATATGCAAAATTGAGAAGGTACTCAAAGAAGTAGAGAAATAAAAGGAACCCATAATGCAGAATTGCAAGAAGCAAAAGAGATAAGCAATTTGATAAAAGCTATATATTCATTCTATACGGAATTATATACTTCGATAATACACTTCCAAAATGGCTATGAGGCCATACTTTTAAAGTATATCTATATATTATGCAGTATATATATATATATACGTTGAAGGCCTTTTTAAGGTGTATATACAAAAAATAGATTGATTCTTAAAACAAGAAAAGGGAGTTCATCTTCAGGCAGGAGCGTCATCAGCAGCAGCATCTAGGACAACTTCGTCAATAGGATCAACAAGAGCAGCAGGATCATGAATAACAACAGGGGCGTCAACAACAACAACAGCCAGTGGTGGAGGATATACCAAGTCCCTGAAGTCAGTATACCACTCCACACTGTAGAACAACACTACATTATAGCAGTGCAGCAAGAAGTGGTAGGCACGAGTGACCCTCTGGCGATGCTCTTCATGTGTTAGAATGCAGAATCCACTCAGAAACGGAACCCATGGAACCACTGCATCTTCTTCAATATGTTTGTGGAGGTCACTCGCCGTAGGAATACCCAGGCCATACACCACATTCGCCATAATCTCTCCAAGGCCGCCTGATGAGGTAAAAATAACCTCATCAACATAATGGACTCAATATGCAAATCTAAACATTTTAGCCCAAATTACCCTACCAATTGATTACCTTTAGGAAAAATAATTGCTCTCTTTTTATGAATAAGCATGCAAACTTTACTTCTTGAAGTTAGGCGAATTAAGCTTACTTATGCTAATTTAATGGTTTAGTCTTTAAGAATCTCGTAGGTCAACTCCACTCCCAATAACCGTTCCATTCAAAAGGGAAATGAATGCGGATCTTAATACTTTTGAAAAACAAACGAGCGGGCATTGGAATTTTAGGAGCACACGTTTTGGGTTGAGTCTTCATAGTTCTGTTATTTTTCAGTTTCAAAAACTTTATGGCTCGTGCAAGCCTCTTTAATATTGTATGTCATGGGCTTTAAAGTCCATCTGTTATTGGAAATCTGTTAAAAAGACTATCAATTGGAAAGTAGGATTTTGTTAGTCGTTTCCATATAAATATGTAACTGTTGCAAATGATGAATAAGAAGAAAATTATCGTTATGTTTCCAATATGTCTTTTGAGTAAAAACTACCATATGAATAAAAATGAGTTTTCCCACCACTCTTTGAATTATTGAGCAATGTGAATGAAGTCTTTGGAATGAAGTAACTTAGAGATTTCCAGTGCATGTGATCTAAGGTAGTTGTAGATGCACTCGAGAGCTGGCCACTCGAGGGGTATGGATAGATAGATAAGTATTCTACTTCTTATTCTATATTTTTTTTAGTAGATAACAATTGAAATTGCAATTCATTTTCATGAGTATATGTTATGCTGTCAGTGTCGAGCCTGCAGATTGTAGCTAAGTCTATAGTTTTTGAACTTAACATTTGAGTGTCTGGAGCATCTTTCTTTAGTTGATTTTGTTAAATCATTTTGTCAAGATTGTTCAGCCTGCCAACCAACCTTCCAGCACGTCCAGTTCTTCGTCCAGATCCGTCCGTTCATCTTCCATCAGCGTCCATAAACCAGTTCAACCAGGTAACCGCCCTGATCGTCCTCTGTCTCACCAGATAGCCCAGCGTTTGATCAATATCCACCATAGCGTACCTTACTTCGGCGAATATTTTCAGCGTTAGACACAAAATCATTGGCTTAGGGACCTGTATATCAAGAAAAGATGCAACAAAGTGAGAGAAGATGTCGGTATTGACTCTATACTTATCTTCATACTCTACACAGCCCAGCCTAACACCCACTCCATTGCTATAATAGCCAATGAATGCTTGTTTTTTCGTCTTCACTTCAAGCACCTATTAGAAATTTCACCTAAGAAATCCGGCTATGACTTATTTCTAACCAACCTAATTGGGGCATTCATGATTCTAGTTCTACCCAATTGCCTAATGCCAATTCTACCCAACTGCCAAATACCAATTCTTCCCAATTGCTAAGTGTGATTTTTTCGTTTCCTTTGTGTCTATTTATAGAAATAGATGAGGTACCTATGTGCCATAAGCATGATGCTAATCAAGTATTACCTCAAAAATAACACCAAGAGCCAGCTCGAATTTCCCACCCAGTTGTGTTTGTCTTGTACGAATTGTTGTCTGTGAGGTTAAGGAGAGGTAATTAATTAGCACAAGTTGGTGGCAATCCCAAGTGATCATCCATACGGTCAGGTGTTGATGTGTCACGCTGCAAGCATGTTTCAGTCTCCAAGGAAAAAATCAAATATTTTCAAGTACTCATTGCATATTTGGCTTAATCATTCTTTTTAGGATATTAATTTCCAAGCATGAGAAAGGTTTATATGCTTTCAATCATCGGCTCAATTTCTCAAGAAAATCATGTCGTAGGACATGATTACTAAAAGTCGTTATGAATTATTGTCTTTTCAAAAGGGAAAGAAATTCATTTCACTCAAGCAAAGGAGCTAGCAGTACATGTTGAATTTAATGTAGAAAGGCAACTATCGTCTACCACTCTAAACCAGGAAAAAGCTGAATGTTGCATGTGAAAGAATAAACAGTGTGAAAATCTTCCTAAGTGCGCTAGTGAGTGCAAAGAGTTTCGAGTGCAGAATTGTTGAAAAACGTAAGTGAATTGCAATAAGTTTGACCATCACAGAAATCCACAACCGAGGGAAATGGCCCAAAATCCTCAAATGGAAGCGTAAGGCAAGGCGAAGCAAAGCTTGTTTGATGCCATGCATGCGGCACCCATAGCCAATATTTTTGGTGATATCTCTTACGCTTCGCCTGGGATACTAGAGAAGCCGAAGTGGATTCGCACACGGGCCATAGAAAAGCAGAAAACTCACAGGGACCAAAACCAAATAAAGGAAGAATGGGATAACATTTGTGATCCCATCCTCAACACCAACCCTAAGAGTCTTAGGGAAGCAGCTTGCGAAAGAATGAAAGTGGCCACTAGCAAATGTCAATTGGTGTACAAGCAATGGTTTTGCGGTCTCCCGCAATATATGGTCCCTTTTGTGCATTACTGCCTGGAGCTAGTTCATGAGGGAATTCAATGTTTCAACCCAGATACTAACGCCATTGAAGGCCGGGAGTTGAGAGTTGTAATCAGTGAAGGGGCTATCAAAGACATGTTGTGCATCCCAAAAAGGGACTCTAGAGCAGAAAAGATGGAGTCATTCACTCTAGAAAAGGGGGACATCTTCTAGTGAGGCAGGGATCAAGCTATGAACTTTTATAACCAGGAAACCCAAAGACCTCAGGAAGATTTGGCAAAGCTACCACAAATTCTAGCCGCGCACATCGCTTTTAAAGAGGATATGCAAGATGCCTTCTCTATGATGACTTTTGTTTGCGGTATGGACAAGGACAAGTGGGTGTAAGAGTTTCAACTAGGTCTAGGTTTTCAGTTAAGGAGGAAACATACCTTAGTCTAGTATGACCTCACAGAATTCATTGTCTGAGAAATGATGAGCCAAATCAAGGAATACAAAACACAACATAAGTTCAGGTTTCCTTCTCTCCTTACTCATATTTTTTTACATCAGAATCCTGAGTTCTTCAAAAAACATATGAGGCTGGCTATTTTTGATGAAAAGGGAATAAGAAGGTCAGTTTTTGTATGGACTTCTCTCCTCTCCGCAACTTATGACTATTATGCATTCTCGAATTATTTTTTAACTTTGATTCTGCAAGACTTGAGTGAGGATGGCAATATTTATAGGCTTTCTGTCGACCAGACGCTGTGGATGCAAAATTTTACTCCTAAATGCAACTGGTTTCTTGAAGAGGATTTCACATTCATTAGGATGCACGGCTTTACTGAGGAACTGTTCTGGCTCCTGTCATGCGTCACAAACAGGGTGTTGGCCCTTGAGGTGTTCCAAAAAGTGTCAATTATTGACTATACCTTTTGCGGAGGGAAGGCCAAGAAGAAAGGATTTTTCCTCTACCCACTGAGCTTCAAAATGGTAGTTATGACAAAGAAGCAGACACATAAGTTGCTAGAGGCAAAGCTAGATCATCTGGGGCTAGTATGGATTTGTGACAAATGGCAATATAACCTCGATAATGACTTAGCAGGCACAAACATTTGGGTTACTCACAACCCCCGGCCTTATTGGGAAAAGCAGTGGAATCTCCTGTCAGAACAAGATGATCTATTTGTTGAGTTGGTTCACATTCCTACAGAGGATAGGAGGCTGCCATGGCTCAAATTCTATTTCCCTTTGGTGAAGTTTAATGAGAAGTTCCAAATGGGTGCTACCCTTCATAATGATTTGGTCAAGAAGTGGTTGTGGAGTGAGGAAAAGATTAGAGATTTCTGGATTTACCATCAAGAAATCAAGTGTCCTAATGCCCTGTTCCCAGACATAGAAACAAATGAAAGATTTGATACTCTATTGAACAGAGCACATGATGATACTGACACAAGCGATGATGAGGATGTTGACTTGGAGGAAGCTAGAAAATATATAGGGAAGGGGAAAGAGAAGGAAATGGAAATGAAGATGGCCCTAGTGCAACAAACTGGACAAGTAGTGAACCAGCCTAGCACAACTACTATGAAGCTACGGGTGAATATATCGCATTCAGGAGCCTCACAGACACGCTCATGTGTCGTGAAAAGACCTAGAGTAGCACAACAACAATCGTTAGAGGTCTTAGA
>VDFB02106604.1:0-18302 GCA_007258455.2 Sequoia sempervirens | reverse complement strand
TATTCATTGTAATTTGTTTCTTTTATGGATTGGATTAAACGTAATTGTGATTTTTAAAATTATTTGTTAATTCTACTATGGCATTTTCTTCATAGTGCTTTTGTGTCGTATGGGAAAACCCTAGGTTCACCTTACTGTTCGTAAAAGTATAGGTTATTGTTAAGGGCTTCTAGAGATGGAATGCGTGTCTTTCATGTTTCTTTTCTTCCCCATGTCGGGCAATTAGGGTTAAGGGTATTGTAAGTCTTCCAGAGAAGTTTTCTTGAGTGGATGGTATGTGTTGAAGTTCATTTTGTGAATCACCTTGAGGAATTGTATTATGATGTTGTACCCGGTTTCCACGAACGGGGATTTGTGCCTCTTAGGATATAGGAGTGGGTAATGAGAATTGTACCTCCTTTGGAAGGAGTGTGTATTTGAATTGGTTTCCTCCAGTGGTTGGAGTGGGTTCCTTGTTTTGTTCTCTCCTTGGAGTGGAGAGTTTATATTGTTTAGTTACCTATTGTGGTATCGTGTCTTGTGTGTTGTTGATAGGAGAGTGGCTCTTTGTGGGGGTCCGGCACACAAAGGGGTGCCAGGGTAACCTACCTAGAGTTTAATTAAGTGATAATCTAAATGAATTAATGGGGGGCTTTCACACTAATAAAGATAAAAGAATGTCTCTCTCGTGAAGCAAGTGAATGATAAGGCTCGAGATGAGATGGGACGCATAGTTTTGCGTGAGGGTCCGGCGGCCGGTAGAGGCAAGCCAGGGTAACCCAGGATGGGGGTCCGGTAGCCTAGGAAGGTTGAGCCAGGGTAACTCATGGCAATTTATGCATGACACTCTTCCTATGTCAACAGTAGCCAGTTATTGTGCGATGTTCGTGATCTTGTTCTCTGGAAGCGTTGTAACCTCGTGTAAAGTGACTTTGTGATTATAGTTGTGAAGTATTATTGTGATTGTAGTGGTTAAGTGCCTTGTTGTTTTCTCTTTGGTCATTGTTGGATGAGGTCTTTGTTATTATGCCTTGAGTTCATTGAAGTTGTGCGTGCGACTAGTTGTTATTTGGGAAGATATTTTATGGTTATGTTCAGAAGTGAATTGTTGTTGTACCTCTTGGAATGGTTGTCGTGAGTTTTCTAAGTAGTCTTTGATGTTTTATGTCTGATGGGAGTTAGTCTTTGTTTTGTTAGGCGTACTTGGTCGGGGACCCTTCCTTGTCTACTCTCAGCACGGGGGTGGTTGGGTGGAACGTGCTTCGCACCCCATTGGGTTCCCTCTTCTGTTGCAGATGTATTTTCTTGCAGGTTTTGGCAGATGTTGATGATCCAGTGTCCTTATGTACCAGATTGATGTATATACTTCACTTGTAATGCATTCTTTGATGTGTTGTCTCCCACGTGTGTTGGGATGACCTTGATATGATATGTATATGTAGTTATTGAGATGTATTTCCTGTCCATTATACTCTTCTATCATTGGGATGTAATAATTATTCAAGCCATGTATTTATTCAGGATCATTTGATATAGTTGGTTATGATGAGGTGTATCTATTGAAATATGTAACACTTTATATCTTTATAATTCCATGTATTGTCATATGTGCTTATGTTATTAATATGGAGATAGTTGATGGATATTTTAAATAATGGAATGGGAATGAATAGTTTTACGTAATAGATTAATTATTATTTATTGTTATCGTGGTTATGGGTTAGTGTAGTCATGTCACTTCGTGTACCCCATTGGAACTAGTTGTGCCTCATGATTCATTGTTATGTTATAATACTTAAGTATGATTATTATATTCTTTAAAAAAAAAATTGTTCCATTGTTGTTAGTTCCTTTAGGGTTCGCACGGCGGGGCGTGACAGCTTGGTATCAGAGTAGAGGTTGCAAACACTAGGGTCTCTGGGTAATTAGGTCCATTAGGCAACCTCATGTTTGTACTCTGTGCACTCTTGTATGTTATTTTGTTTGTTTGTTCGGTGTGCTTTTGTTGTGTGTGGGTTCTGACTAAAACCTATTCCTTGGTGTGTCTTCAGGATGAAGATAAGGAGCACACCTCGGAAGAAGGTCCGTGACCCATTTGTTAGACGGCTTTGGAAGATCAGACTCCAATACGATTATTCCAATTGCTCTGAGCCGTCAGATCTAGAGACCATTGCGGAAGCTCTAAGGAGACTCCGTCGCGAAAGAAGGGAATGGACACCTTCCAGCAAGGCAGCTGTTAAGGCGGCCATCCTGGCTATCCGCATGCAATCTCGTTAGTTTTGTTGGTTACTCTATTTTATTTTGTACTTAATGGCTTCTAGGAGTAAGCCATGTCCTAGGGGGGGAGGATGTAATACCCCTCATACTGTTTAAACTTATTAATTTTTGTGTTAACTCGTTATGATGATACTATTAGGGTTTTGATTTGGTTGGTGTAGTTTGATGATGTTGTTATTCCTTTTCTGGACATAATCGGTTGATATGACATTACTAGTATGATTTGTGATATCTTGTGTGTTGTTGGATTTTGTTTATTTAAATGATTTATCATTAATATTTATATGCCAATGTGATGTTATTTAATTCAGTATTATTATTTGATGCAGTAGTTTAATATCGTGTTATCTTATGTCAATTTGGTTATAAATGTTAGCTCATTATTGATATTATAATTGTTAGAGTAGGTTAGGCGAGAGGACAGTGTAGCATCACTCGTCCACGAGTGCCCTGCTACACTGCAATTCCTTCTCGTGATAAGATGTTGATTTCATATGTATACATGTGCTACTTGACGTTTGCTTGGATGCAGGATTGCAGGAATAAGTCTCGATTCCACCTGCTTCGGCAGGATAGGGCGAGCAATAAATTAACCCAATGGGTAAAAGTTGAAAAAGGGAGTAGGCTTGGAAGTGTCCCCGTCCCAAGTCCGTCGTCTGTTGTGAGTCGTGTTTTGACTGTAGTGTCGTCGTTGTCTTGTATGTAGTTTTATTATTGAGTATTTGTTTTATTCTTGGTTAGTGTTTAATTAACTAATCGTAATTCATAAAATAATTAAGTATTGTTTCACTGTTATTTGATTTAATCAAGAGTTGGAAAAATGTTAAAATTGAATAAATAATAAATTAAAAGTGATTTAATTAATTAAAAGTGAAAATAATTATAATTAAATTAATATAGTTGAGAGTCATTAAATATTATTTTTTATTAATATTAAATTAGGAATTTTTGTGGAGATAATATCTAATTAAATAAATTATTTCAATTAAAATTTTAGATATGTGTGAGCTTTTAAAAGCTGAAAAAGGACCAATAAGGAAAGAGACATTTTGGAAAAGAAAGCGGAAAAAGATTTATTGATTTATTTAGTGATTTATTATTTTGAGGGGGAAATTATTCACACAAGTTTTTGACTCTGTTATTCTGGATCTAAAAAAAAAAAAAGAAAGATAATTTTTTTTTTAGTTTTGAGGTTTTTCTTTCTGAGTAAAAATTATTGTGGGAGAAAAGAAAAGATTGTTCAGAAGAACGTTGAAGGCAGAGGATCGAGAAAAGAGAGCTGCAAAAAGAGATCGGGAGGAGGCTACAGAAGAAATTCTTCATCAAGGCGAAGGATTCCAGGTTTTCTTCCTGTTATTATTATTATTATTATTCTATTGTTTTTTATAGACAAAATTTGGCTTACTATGCTTTAAGAAATTCCTTTGAAAGAAATTCTACGATTTGGAAACTTGTCTGCATTTAAACCTTTGAGTTCTCTGTAGAAAAACTATCAGCAGAAACCCTTTAAAATTTACTTAATAAAATTTGGTTGTGAAGATTTTTGTTTTGAAATAAAAATCATTGTTATTATAAAGTTATGTTATTTGCTTGATTTATTTTATATCTGGTATGAAGATCTGATTGTTTGTATTATTTATTTTATAATTTGAGAAAATACATACATATATACGCTTACTTATATAAAAAATATGTTTTGATGCAAATTAAACAAAACAAAAATATATGTGCTATATATTCTAGATATCCTTTATTTTTAAGAAAAATCTGCACTGGTGAAGTTCTGGGAATAAAATATAATTGTGTCTGACATACTTATACTACAGTACTGAATTAAAATATATCAAAACATAAATATATAAATAAATAAATTATATAAATTAATTTATTGGTTAAGCTTGTGAAAGAAATTTGATTACATTTAAAATTCTTAAATTTCGTAATATGCGTCGTACGAAATACTTATGAAAAATAGATTTTATGTTTATATATATCATGAATTTCGTGTACAGTGTATTTATAAAAAAAGAAAATTCGTATATAAATTTTAAAAAAATTCGTTTGAAAAAAATACAAATTATAAGTGAAATTGTTAAAATATAAAATAAATTATATATAAAAAAAAAGAAGACTTATTAATGTTTGGCACCGACCCCAAGGTCGGCCGCACGCAGCCCAGTGGGGCTGCGCCCAGCCAGCCATTGTGGTACATCGTACCACAGGCTGGGGTGGGGGCGGCACACTGTTTGAGGTTTTATTTATTATTTATTTTATTTATTTAAAACCTGTGTTTCTTGAAAACCGTGTCTGTGTGACAGAGATTTAAGGTATTAAATTTATTTATTATTATTTTTTATTTAATGTATATTGGTTTTATTAATATTTAGTTTATTTAAATATATATATATTATATATTATTTAATATATATTTAATATATATTATTTAATATATATATAAATTTAATTGTTGAGATTTAATTCAATTTTTTTTATTATATATTACTTAAATGAGAGTTAATTCGAATTTGTTTCGTATAATAGTTTTTGTAATGTGACTTTACTAATTTTATTAATTGACTATTGTTATGTAGAGGGAGTTGGATATTTGTTTTTAAATTATAATTTTCTTTAAAACAAAATAGGGTATAAATGTTAATCTTATAGGATGTTTTTAAATATAGTTTTTATTTATTTAATTTATTTTGAATACTTATATATATATAAAGGAGATTTATGTATAGTTTGTGAATACGTTTTAATATTTTGCAATATTATAGCTAATTAGGAAATTGGAAATAAATTTATTGTGTTGTGTTGAAATGAGTGTTCTCGTGTAATTGATTGGGTGATTAGGTGAAAGCTATTATTCATTGTAATTTGTTTCTTTTATGGATTGGATTAAACGTAATTGTGATTTTTGAAATTATTTGTTAATTCTACTATGGCATTTTCTTCATAGTGCTTTTGTGTCGTATGGGAAAACCCTAGGTTCACCTTACTGTTCGTAAAAGTATAGGTTATTGTTAAGGGCTTCCAGAGATGGAATGCGTGTCTTTCATGTTTCTTTTCTTCCCCATGTCGGGCAATTAGGGTTAAGGGTATTGTAAGTCTTCCAGAGAAGTTTTCTTGAGTGGATGGTATGTGTTGAGGTTCATTTTGTGAATCGCCTTGAGGAATTGTATTATGATGTTGTACCCGGTTTCCACGAACGGGGATTTGTGCCTCCTAGGATATAGGAGTGGGTAATGAGAATTGTACCTCTTTTGGAAGGAGTGTGTATTTGAATTGGTTTTCTCCAGTGGTTGGAGTGGGTTCCTTGTTTTGTTTTCTCCTTGGAGTGGAGAGTTTATATTGTTTAGTTACCTATTGTGGTATCGTGTCTTGTGTGTTGTCGATAGGAGAGTGGCTCTTTGTGGGGGTCCGGCACACAAAGGGGCGCCAGGGTAACCTACCTAGAGTTTAATTAAGTGATAATCTAAATGAATTAATGGGGGGCTTTCACACTAATAAAGATAAAAGAATGTCTCTCTCGTGAAGCAAGTGAATGATAAGGCTCGAGATGAGATGGGACGCATAGTTTTGCGTGAGGGTCCGGCGGCCGGTAGAGGCAAGCCAGGGTAACCCAGGATGGGGGTCCGGTAGCCTAGGAAGGTTGAACCAGGGTAACTCATGGAAATTTATGCATGACACTCTTCCTATGTTGACAGTTGATTAGTTATTGTGCGATGTTCATGATCTTTGTTCTCTGGAAGCATTGTAACCTCGTGTTAAGTGACTTTGTGATTACAGTTGTGAAGTAATATTGTGATTGTAGTGGTTAAGTGCCTTGTTGTTTTCTCTTTGGTCATTGTTGGATGAGGTCTTTGTTATTATGCCTTGAGTTCATTGAAGTTGTGCGTGCGACTAGTTGTTATTTGGGAAGATGTTTTATGGTTATGTTCAGAAGTGATTTGTTGTTGTACCTCTTGGAATGGTTGTCGTGAGTTTTCTAAGTGGTCTTTGATGTTTTATGTCTGTTGGGAGTTAGTCTTTGTTTTGTTAGGCGTACTTGGTCGGGGACCCTTCCTTGTCTACTCTCAGCACGGGGGTGGTTGGGTGGAACGTGCTACGCACCCCGTTGGGTTTCCCTCTTCTGTTGCAGATGTATCTTTTACTTGCAGGTTTAGGCGGATGTTGATGATCCAGTATCCTTATGTACCAGATTGATGTATATACTTCTTATGTAATATATTCATTAGTGTATTGTCTCCCACGTGTGTTGGGATGACCTTGTTGTAATTGTTTATGTGATTATTGAGATTGTATTCTTCTATCATTGGGATGTAATAATTATTCAAGCCATGTATTTATTCAAGATCATTTGATATAGTTGGTTATGATGAGTTGTATCTATCAATAATATGTAATACTTTATATCTTTATAATTCCTTGTATTGTCATTTGTGCTTATGTTATTAATATGGTTATAGTTGATGAATACCTTATATAATGGAATGGAAATGAATATTTTTATGTAGTAGATTAATTATTGTTATCTCCTGATCGTTGTTATGGGTTAGTGTAGTCATGTCACTTCGTGTACCCCTTTGGAACTAGTTGTGCCTCATGATACATTGTTATGTTATAATACATAAGTATGTTTATTTTATGTTCTTTATTTAAAAAAAAAAAATTGTTCCGTTGCTATTAGTTCCTTTGGGGTTCGCACAGCGGGGCGTGATAGCTTGGTATCAGAGCCAAGGTTGCAAACACTAGGGTCTCTGGGTAATTAGGTCCATTAGGCAACCTCATGTTTGTACTCTGTGCACTCTTGTATGTTATTTTGTTTGTTTGTTCGGTGTGCTTTTGTTGTGTGTGGGTTCTGACTAAAACCTATTCCTTGGTGTGTCTTCAGGATGAAGATAAGGAGCACACCTCGGAAGAAGGTCCGTGACCCATTTGTTAGACGGCTTTGGAAGATCAGACTCCAATACGATTATTCCAATTGCTCTGAGCCGTCAGATCTAGAGACCATTGCGGAAGCTCTAAGGAGACTCCGTCGCGAAAGAAGGGAATGGACACCTTCCAGCAAGGCAGCTGTTAAGGCGGCCATCCTGGCTATCCGCATGCAATCTCGTTAGTTTTGTTGGTTACTCTATTTTATTTTGTACTTAATGGCTTCCAGGAGTAAGCCATGTCCTAGGGAAGGTAATACCCTCACTCTTGCTTAGGCACCTGTAGTGATACTATTAGGGTTGATTTGGTTGGTTGTAGTTTGATGATGCTATTCCTTGAGTGGACCTATTCGTTTGATATGACATTTTTTAGGATGATTGATGATACTCTGTGCGTTGTTTGGATTATTTGTTTATTTAAATGAATTGTCATTAATGTTTATATGTCAATGCGATGATGTCATGGTGATGTTATTTAATTCAGTATTATTATATGGTGCAATTGTTTAATAATTAGTTAAGATGCAGTAGTTTAATATCATGTTACCTTATGTCAAATTGGTTAGAAATGTTAGATCATTATCGATATTATAATTGTTAGAATAGATTAGGTGAGAGGACAGTGTAGCATCACTCGTTCACGAGTGCCCTGCTACACTGCAATTCCTTCTCACGATAGGATGTTGATTTCATATGTATACATGTGCTACTTGACGTTTATTTGGATGCAGGATTGCAGGAATAAGTCTCGATTCCACCTGCTTCGGCAGGACAGGGCGAGCAATAAATTAACCCAATGGGTAAAAGTTGAAAAAGGGAGTAGGCTTGGAAGTGTCCCCGTCCCAGGTCCGTCGTCTATTGTGAGTCGTGCCTTGACTGAAGTTTTGTCTTTGTCCTGCATGTAGTCTCACTGTTGAGTATTTGTTTTATTCTTGGTTAGTGTTTAATTAATTCATCGTATTTCATAAAGTAATTAATTAATGTTGTCTTGATATTTGATTTATTTGAGAGTTAGAAAAATATTAAGTCGAAATAGATTGTAAATTAAAAGTGATTTAATTAATTAAAAATTAAAATAATTATAATTAAATTAATATTGTTGAGAGTAATTAAATATTATTATTTTTATTAATATTAAATTAGGAAATTATGTGAAGATAATATCTAATTAAATAAATTATTTCAATTAAAATTTTAGATATGTGTGAGCTTTTAAAAGCTGGAAAAGGACCAATAGGAAGGGGGCTTTTTGTGAAAAGAAAGCAGATGTGCTTTATGGAGTTTTATTTTTAATTTATTGTTTTGATGAGGAAATTTATTCACACAAGTTTGTTCTGGTGGGAGTTTTGCTCTGTAGTTTTTAGATCTAGAAAAGAAAAATAAGAAAATAGCTTTCAGTTTTGAGTCTTGAGTAGTTTTGGAATAAAAATTATTGTGAGTTTGGAAAGAGAAGATTGTTCAGAAGAACGTTGAAGGCAGAGGATCGAGAAAAGAGAGCTGCAAAAAGAGATCGGGAGGAGGCTACAGAAGAAATTCTTCATCAAGGCGAAGGATTCCAGGTTTTCTTCCTGTTATTATTATTATTATTTTATTGTTTTTTATAGACAAAATTTGGCTTACTGTGCTTTAAGAAATTCCTTTGAAAGAAATTCTACGATTTGGAAACTTGTCTGCATTTAAACTTTTGAGTTCTTTGTAGAAAAACTATCAGCATAAACCCTTTAAAATTTACTCAATAAAATTTGGTTGTGAAGATTTTTGTTTTGAAATAAAAATCATTGTTATTATAAAGTTATGTTATTTGCTTGATTTATTTTATATCTGGTATGAAGATCTGATTGTTTGTATTATTTATTTTATAATTTGAGAAAATACATACATATATACGCCATTTCTATATAAAAAAATATGTTTATAAAATAAACAAAAACAAAAATATATAAAAGTATATATTCTAGATATCCTTTATTTTTAAGAAAAATCTGCACTGGTGAAGTTCTGAGAATAAAATATAATTGTGTCTGACATACTTATACTACAGTACTGAATTAAAATATATCAAAACATAAACATATAAATAAATAAATTATATAAATTAATTTATTGGTTAAGCTTGTGAAAGAAATTTGATTACATTTAAAATTCTTAAATTTCGTAATATGCGTCGTACGAAATACTTATGAAAAATAGATTTTATGTTTATATATATCATGAATTTCGTGTACAGTGTATTTATAAAAAAAGAAAATTCGTATATAAATTTTAAAAAAATTCGTTTGAAAAAAATACAAATTATAAGTGAAATTGTTAAAATATAAAATAAATTATATATAAAAAAAAAGAAGACTTATTAATGTTTGGCACCGACCCCAAGGTCGGCCGCACGCAGCCCAGTGGGGCTGCGCCCAGCCAGCCATTGTGGTACATCGTACCACAGGCTGGGGTGGGGGCGGCACACTGTTTGAGGTTTTATTTATTATTTATTTTATTTATTTAAAACCTGTGTTTCTTGAAAACCGTGTCTGTGTGACAGAGATTTAAGGTATTAAATTTATTTATTATTATTTTTTATTTAATGTATATTGGTTTTATTAATATTTAGTTTATTTAAATATATACATATATATATATTATATATATTATTTAATATATATTTAATATATATTATTTAATATATATATAAATTTAATTGTTGAGATTTAATTCAATTTTTTTTTTATTATATATTATTTAAATGAGAGTTAATTCGAATTTGTTTCGTATAATAGTTTTTGTAATGTGACTTTACTAATTTTATTAATTGATTATTGTTATGTAGAGGGAGTTGGATATTTGTTTTAAAATTATAATTTTCTTTAAAACAAAATAGGGTATAAATGTTAATCTTATAAGATGTTTTTAAATATAGTTTTTATTTATTTAATTTATTTTGAATACTCTATATATATATAAAGGAGATTTTATGCATAGTTTGTGAATAATGCTTAATATTTTGCAATATTATAGCTAATTAGAAATTGGAAATAAATTTATTGTGTTGTGTTGAAAATGAGTGTTCTCGTAATTGATTAACAAGTGGGATTAGTGAAAGCTATTATTCATTGTAATTTGTTTTCATGGATTGATTAAACGAATTGTGATTTTTAAAATTAGTCATTGTTAATTCTACTATGGCATTTCTTCATAGCGCAAGCTTTTGTAATGTATAAGTCCTCTAGGGTTCACCTTTTACTGTCAGAAAGTATAGGTTATTGTTATGGGCTTCTAGAGATGGAATGCTTGTCTTCATGTTTCTTTTCTTCCCCATGTCGGCAATTAGTTATGTATTGTAAGTCTTCCGTAGAAGTTTTCTCTTTTTATGGATGGTATGTGTTGAGGTACATGTTGTGAATCGCCTTGAGGAATTGTATTATGATGTTGTACCCAGTTTCCACGAAGGGGGATTTGTGCCTCCTAGGAAATAGGAGTGGGTAATGAGAATTGTACCTCCTTTGGAAGGAGTGTGTATTTCGAATTGGTTTCCTCCAGTGTTTGGAGTGAGTTCCTTGTTTTGTTTTCTCCTTGGATTGGAGAGTTTATGTTGTTTAGTTACCTATTGTGGGATCATGCCTTGGGTGTTGTCGATAGGAGAGTGGCTCTTTGTGGGGGTCCGGCACACAAAGGGGTGCCAGGGTAACCTACCTAGAGTTTAATTAAGTGATAATCTAAATGAATTAATTGGGGGGGGCTTTCACACTAATAGAGATAAAGGATGTCTCGCTCGTGAAGCAAGTGAATGATAAGGCTCGAGATGAGATGGACGCATAGTTTTGCGTGAGGGTCCGGCGGCCGGTAGAGGCAAGCCAGGGTAACCCAGGATGGGGGTCCGGTAGCCTAGGAAGGTTGAGCCAGGGTAACTCATGGAAATTTATGCATGACACTCTTCCTATGTCAACAGCTAGCCAGTTATTGTGCGATGTTCATGATCTTGTTCTCTGGAAGCATTGTAACCTCATGTTAAGTGACTTTGTGATTGTAGTTGTGAAGTAATATTGTGATTGTTGTGGTTAAGTGCCTTGTTATTGTCTCTTTGGTCATTGTTGGATGAGGTCTTTGTTATTATGCCTTGGGTTCATTGAAGTTGTGCATGTGACTAGTTGTTATTTGGGAAGGTGTTTTATTGTTATGTTCTGAAGTGATTTGTTGTTGTGCCTCTTGGAATGGTTGTTGAGAGTTTTCTAAGTGGTCTTGGATGTTATATGTTTGTTGGGAGTTAGTCTTTGTTGTTGTTAGGCGTACTTGGTCGGGGACCCTTCCTTGTCTACTCTCAGCACGGGGGTGGTTGGGTGGAACGTGCTTCACACCCCATTGGGTTCTCTCTTCTGTTGCAGATGTATTTTCTTGCAGGTGTTGGCGGATGTTGATGATCCAGTGTCCTTATGTACCAGATTGATGTATATACTTCACTTGTAATGCATTCTTTGATGTGTTGTCTCCCACGTGTGTTGGGATGACCTTGATATGATATGTATATGTGATTATTGAGATGTATTTCCGGACAATTGTACTCTACTTTCATTGGGATGTAATAATTATTCAAGCCATGTTTTTATTCAGGATCATTTGATATAGTTGGTTATGATGAGTTGTATCTATTGAAATATGTAACACTCTATATCTTTATAATTCCATGTGTTGTCATAGGTGCATATGTTATTAATATGGATATAGTTGATGGATATTTTAAATGATGGAATGGGAATGAATAGATTACGTAGTAGATTAATTATTGTTATCTTATTATTGTTGTTATGGGTTAGTGTAGTCATGTCACTTCGTGTACCCCTTTGGAACTAGTTGTGTCTCATAATACATTGTTATGTTATAGTACTTAAGAATGTTATTATATTCTGTTTTAAAAAAAAAATGTTCCATTGTTGTTAGTTCCTTTGGGGTTCGCACGGCGGGGCGTGACAGCTTGGTATCAGAGCCCAAGTTTAAACACTGGGCACTCTGGGATAATGTGGACCCATTAAGTTGTTAGTTGCGTAGGTAATACTCCAGGCATTATGAGCCATGGTGTTGACCTAGGTGCTTTATTCATTAGTTTATTGTGTTCCTTTTTGGGTTGATCTGATTTGGCTACCCAGAAGTTGTTGTCACATGGTGTAGGTCCAATGATGCAAGAAACTAGTTGAAGGGATAGGACCCTCGGTGTAGTGTACAAAGCACCGATATCCTTCCTACTGGAAGAATGCATTATGGACAATTGTGTTGTGTGTGAATTTTGTGTGCTGTGTGTGGTGGATGACAACCAGCCTTGTGGTTATGTCCACTCTTTTATGTCTCCTTGTGCTTTACCTCATTGTGCAAGCGATTGCCTGATTGACCCTATGTGGTTTTGGAGTTACTTTTGCGTGCTATATGGTATGAATTATGGAATATGGTAATAGGAAATGAATGAATATGTGGTTAGTTATAGAGATTTGTGGCGTGTTCTCTGTGTGGTTGTTGTGTGCTTACTCTTATCTATTTAATGGCTTCCAGGAGTAAGCCATGTCTTAGGGGAGGAGGATGTAATACCCCTCATACTGCTTAAACTTATTAATTGCTATGATGATACTATTAAGGTTGATTTGGTTGGTTGTAGTTGATGATGTTATTCCTTGAGTGGACCTATTCGTTTGATATGACATTATTAAGATGATTGATGATACTCTGTGCGTTGTTTGGATTATTTGTTTATTTAAATGAATTTCCATTAATGTTTATATGTCAATGTGATGATCTTATGGTGATGTTATTTAAATTTAGTATTATTATATGATGCAATTGTTTAATAATTAGTTAAGATGCAATAGTTTAATATCATGTTATCTTATGTCGATTAGGTTAGAAATGTTAGCTCATTATCGATACTATAATTGTTAGAATAGATTAGGTGAGAGGACAGTGTAGCATCACTCGTTCACGAGTGCCCTGCTACACTGCAATTCCTTCTCACGATAGGATGTTGATTTCATATGTATACATGTGCTACTTGACGTTTATTTGGATGCAGGATTGCAGGAATAAGTCTCGATTCCACCTGCTTCGGCAGGACAGGGCGAGCAATAAATTAACCCAATGGGTAAAAGTTGAAAAAGGGAGTAGGCTTGGAAGTGTCCCCGCCCCAGTCCTATTGCCTATCAAGGGAGTCGTACTGAATCAAGTTTTGTCTTTGTCCCGCATGTAGTCTCAATCAATGAGCATTTGTTTTATTTTGGTTAGTGCTTAATTAATTCACTTTATTTCATAGCAAAGCAATTAATTAATGTTGTCTTGATATTTTACTTTATTTGAGAGTTAGAAAATATTAAGCCTAAATAGATTGTAAATTAAAAGTGATTTAATTAATTAAAATTAAAATAATTATAATTAAATTAATATTAAGTTGAGAGTAATTAAATATTATTTTTATTAATATTAAATTAGGAAATTTTGTGGAGATAATATCTAAATTTAAATAATTATTCCAATTAAAATTTTAGATAAATGTGAGCTTTTAAAAGCTGGAAAAGGACCAATAGGAAGGGGGCTTTTTGTGAAAAGAAAGCAGATGTGCTTTATGGAGTTTTATTTTTGATTTATTGTTTTGATGAGGAAATTTATTGACACAAAAGTTTGTTCTGGGGGGAGTTTTGCTCTGTAGTTTTTAGATCTAGAAAAGAAAAATAAGAAAATAGCTTTCAGTTTTGGAGTCTTGAGTAGTTTTGGAATAAAAATTATTGTGAGTTTGGAAAGAGAAGATTGTTCAGAAGAACGTTGGAAGGCAAAGAGGATCGAGAAAAGAGAGCTTTCGCAAAAAGAGATCGGAGGGAGGCTACGTAATAGCCTCATCATACGGCTGATTCCAAAAGTTTTCTTCCTGTTATTATTATTATTATTTTATTGTTTTTTATAGACAAAATTTGGCTTACTGTGCTTTAAGAAATTCCTTTGAAAGAAATTCTACGATTTGGAAACTTGTCTGCATTTAAACTTTTGAGTTCTTTGTAGAAAAACTATCAGCATAAACCCTTTAAAATTTACTCAATAAAATTTGGTTGTGAAGATTTTTGTTTTGAAATAAAAATCATTGTTATTATAAAGTTATGTTATTTGCTTGATTTATTTTATATCTGGTATGAAGATCTGATTGTTTGTATTATTTATTTTATAATTTGAGAAAATACATACATATATACGCTTACTTATATAAAAAAATATGTTTTGATGCAAATTAAACAAAACAAAAATATATGTGCTATATATTCTAGATATCCTTTATTTTTAAGAAAAATCTGCACTGGTGAAGTTCTGAGAATAAAATATAATTGTGTCTGACATACTTATACTACAGTACTGAATTAAAATATATCAAAACATAAACATATAAATAAATAAATTATATAAATTAATTTATTGGTTAAGCTTGTGAAAGAAATTTGATTACATTTAAAATTCTTAAATTTCGTAATATGCGTCGTACGAAATACTTATGAAAAATAGATTTTATGTTTATATATATCATGAATTTCGTGTACAGTGTATTTATAAAAAAAGAAAATTCGTATATAAATTTTAAAAAAATTCGTTTGAAAAAAATACAAATTATAAGTGAAATTGTTAAAATATAAAATAAATTATATATAAAAAAGAAGAAGACTTATTAATGTTTGGCACCGACCCCAAGGTCGGCCGCACGCAGCCCAGTGGGGCTGCGCCCAGCCAGCCATTGTGGTACATCGTACCACAGGCTGGGGTGGGGGCGGCACACTGTTTGAGGTTTTATTTATTATTTATTTTATTTATTTAAAACTTGTGTTTCTTGAAAACCGTGTCTGTGTGACAGAGATTTAAGGTATTAAATTTATTTATTATTATTTTTTATTTAATGTATATTGGTTTTATTAATATTTAGTTTATTTAAATATATATATATATATATTATATATTATTTAATATATATTTAATATATATTATTTAATATATATATAAATTTAATTGTTGAGATTTAATTCAATTTTTTTTATTATATATTACTTAAATGAGAGCTAATTCGAATTTGTTTCGTATAATAGTTTTTGTAATGTGACTTTACTAATTTTATTAATTGACTATTGTTATGTAGAGGGAGTTGGATATTTGTTTTTAAATTATAATTTTCTTTAAAACAAAATAGGGTATAAATGTTAATCTTATAGGATGTTTTTAAATATAGTTTTTATTTATTTAATTTATTTTGAATACTTATATATATATAAAGGAGATTTATGTATAGTTTGTGAATACGTTTTAATATTTTGCAATATTATAGCTAATTAGGAAATTGGAAATAAATTTATTGTGTTGTGTTGAAATGAGTGTTCTCGTGTAATTGATTGGGTGATTAGGTGAAAGCTATTATTCATTGTAATTTGTTTCTTTTATGGATTGGATTAAACGTAATTGTGATTTTTAAAATTATTTGTTAATTCTACTATGGCATTTTCTTCATAGTGCTTTTGTGTCGTATGGGAAAACCCTAGGTTCACCTTACTGTTCGTAAAAGTATAGGTTATTGTTAAGGGCTTCTAGAGATGGAATGCGTGTCTTTCATGTTTCTTTTCTTCCCCATGTCGGGCAATTAGGGTTAAGGGTATTGTAAGTCTTCCAGAGAAGTTTTCTTGAGTGGATGGTATGTGTTGAAGTTCATTTTGTGAATCACCTTGAGGAATTGTATTATGATGTTGTACCCGGTTTCCACGAACGGGGATTTGTGCCTCTTAGGATATAGGAGTGGGTAATGAGAATTGTACCTCCTTTGGAAGGAGTGTGTATTTGAATTGGTTTCCTCCAGTGGTTGGAGTGGGTTCCTTGTTTTGTTCTCTCCTTGGAGTGGAGAGTTTATATTGTTTAGTTACCTATTGTGGTATCGTGTCTTGTGTGTTGTTGATAGGAGAGTGGCTCTTTGTGGGGGTCCGGCACACAAAGGGGTGCCAGGGTAACCTACCTAGAGTTTAATTAAGTGATAATCTAAATGAATTAATGGGGGGCTTTCACACTAATAAAGATAAAAGAATGTCTCTCTCGTGAAGCAAGTGAATGATAAGGCTCGAGATGAGATGGGATGCATAGTTTTGCGTGAGGGTCCGGCGGCCGGTAGAGGCAAGCCAAATTAACCCAGGATGGGGGTCCGGTAGCCTAGGAAGGTTGAGCCAGGGTAACTCATGGCAATTTATGCATGACACTCTTCCTATGTCAATAGTAGCCAGTTATTGTGCGATGTTCGTGATCTTGTTCTCTAGAAGTGTTGTAACCTCGTGTAAAGTGACTTTGTGATTATAGTTGTGAAGTAATATTGTGATTGTGGTGGTTAAGTGCCTTGTTGTTTTCTCTTTGGTCATTGTTGGATGAGGTCTTTGTTATTATACCTTGAGTTCATTTAAGTTGTGCGTGTGACTGGTTGTTATTTGGGAAGGTGTTTTATTGTTATGTTCAGAAGTGATGTGTTGTTGTGCCTCTTGGAATGGTTGTCGTGAGTTTTCTAAGTAGTCTTTGATGTTTTATGTCTGTTGGGAGTTAGTCTTTGTTTTGTTAGGCATACTTGGTCGGGGACCCTTCCTTGTCTTCTCTCAGCACGGGGGTGGTTGGGTGGAACGTGCTTCGCACCCCGTTGGGTTCCCTCTTCTATTACAGATGTATCTTTTACTTGCAGGTTTTGGCAGATGTTGATGATCCAGTGTCCTTATGTACCAGATTGATGTATATACTTCACTTGTAATGCATTCTTTGATGTGTTGTCTCCCACGTGTGTTGGGATGACCTTGATATGATATTTATATGTAGTTATTGAGATGTATTTCCTGTCCATTATACTCTTCTATCATTGGGATGTAATAATTATTCAAGCCATGTATTTATTCAGGATCATTTGATATAGTTGGTTATGATGAGGTGTATCTATTGAAATATGTAACACTTTATATCTTTATAATTCCATGTATTGTCATATGTGCTTATGTTATTAATATGGAGATAGTTGATGGATATTTTAAATAATGGAATGGGAATGAATAGTTTTACGTAATAGATTAATTATTATTTATTGTTATCGTGGTTATGGGTTAGTGTAGTCATGTCACTTCGTGTACCCCATTGGAACTAGTTGTGCCTCATGATTCATTGTTATGTTATAATACTTAAGTATATTATTATATTCTGTTAAAAAAAAATTGTTCCATTGTTGTTAGTTCCTTTAGGGTTCGCACGGCGGGGCGTGACAGCTTGGTATCAGAGCCCAAGTTTAAACACTGGGCACTTTGGGATAATGTGGACCCATTAAGTTGTTAGTTGCGTAGGTAATACTCCAGGCATTATGAGCCATGGTGTTGACCTAGGTGCTTTATTCATTAGTTTATTGTGTTCCTTTTTGGGTTGATCTGATTTGGCTACCCAGAAGTTGTTGTCACATGGTGTAGGTCCAATGATGCAAGAAACTAGTTGAAGGGATAGGACCCTCGGTGTAGTGTACAAAGCACCGATATCCTTCCTACTGGAAGAATGCATTATGGACAATTGTGTTGTGTGTGAATTTTGTGTGCTGTGTGTGGTGGATGACAACCAGCCTTGTGGTTATGTCCACTCTTTTATGTCTCCTTGTGCTTTACCTCATTGTGCAAGCGATTGCCTGATTGACCCTTTGTGGTTTTGGAGTTGCTTTTGCGTGTTATATTGTATGGAATTATAGAATATGGTAATAGGAAATGAATGAATATGTGGTTAGTTATAGAGATTTGTGCCGTGTTCTCTGCGTGGTTGTTGTGTGCTTACTCATCTATTTAATGGCTTCCAGGAGTAAGCCATGTCCTAGGGGGGGAGGATGTAATACCCCTCATACTGTTTAGACTTATTAATTTCTATACTTTAACATGATACTATTAAGGTTGATTTGGTTGGTTGTAGTTTGATGATGTTGTTTCCTTGAGTGGACCTATTCGTTTGATATGACTTTATTAGGAGGATTAATGATACTCTGTGCGTTGTTTGGAATATTTGTTTATTTAAATGAATTGTCATTAATGTTTATATGTCAATGTGATGAGTTTATGGTGATGTTATTTAATTCAGTAT
>VDFB02106602.1:0-27558 GCA_007258455.2 Sequoia sempervirens | reverse complement strand
ATTTTCCTTGATAGCAATAAATACTCATTCATCCTCACTTGCATTCCCTTTATTAGATTCATCATCTGTCACACCTTCATCAACATCATAATAGCAAATTCTTTGAAATCTAGGCTTGTTCAATCTTGACTTAAGAACTCTTTCTGGACACCTTGATGCAAAATGACCTATCTTACTGCAAGAAAAACATTTAATAGGAAACTTTCCTTTATAATTACCTTCTCCTCTGGCTTCTCTTTTGACAATAAGTGCTTCAAGTTCGTCCAGTTTTCTTTCTTCTTCAATCTCTCTCATTTCCTCCTCATACTTGAATATCTTTCTAGAAGAACTTTCTCCCGGATCATATCTCTGTTTATCCCTTCTAGAGGTAGTAGCTTTGAATGCAGATTCAATCTTAGGAAGAGCATCACCAAATTCACTCAACTCAAAAGCAGTAAGCTTACCAATCAACATGTCTTTGGTTACATTTGTCATAGTCTGGAGCTCCTCAATAGCAGCATTTTTGACTTTGTATGCAGTAGGAAAGGATCTAAGCACTTTAGCAACAATCTCTGATTCTTCCAATTGTCCACCAGCACATCTGATACTGCACACAAGTTCATTCACTCTTTGCATGAAAGAATCAATGTTCTCATCATCACCCATTCTCAACATTTCATATTTCCCTTTCAGACTTTGCAACTTAGCAATCTTCACATTTGCATCACCTTCATACAAAGTTTCCAACTTTTTCTAATCCTTATATGCACCCTTCAAATCCACCACATTTTTCTTATCTCAGACCGGGCCCCAAAGCACTCAACAATGTTTCCCAGCCCCAGGCTAGTATCTCAACATCCTTGATCTGAACAGGAGATCTATTCAGGATGTAATACCATTCTGCACGACCCAGAGGGGTCACCAATGTCCTCGATGACATCTCATCCTGTACCTTCCACGGTATCACCTGGCCCACCCAACCTCGTGACCATCCTTCCAGCATGGTCACCACCTGACGCCTGGCTATTAAACTTCTTCCAAGGAACCCGCTCTAATACCAATTGTTGGAAACACAAGGGTAGACAACTAAGAGGGGGGGTGAATCATTTGTCACAAAAAATTAAACTTATTCAACTTATTCTCAAATATGATTAATAACCATGAAAGCATAAATCATCAACACATCAGAAACACACATAACACCAAGATTTTTTATGTGGAAACCTTATTAAGGGAAAAACCACGGTGGAGGTCAGTCCAAAAGATTATACCCTATTAAGAGTATAATGAAGAAATAAATGAGGAATGCACATGCATTCAAGCACACTGCCTAGAGCTCACTGCTCAATTACAACAAGGCTTACTGCCCAAAGGAAGACACACTATCTTACAGAAACATTCAGATTACATCCGCAAGATTTTGAACTAAGAAAATAACATATGCTAATTCCTTATTACAGTTCTAGTTAAGCACATTAACACTTCTTCACACTTTTCTCTGCCTTCAAATGATTAGGACTTTATTCGCACATAGCACTCACATACATTTATCTTCAAATGGAATAAAAAATCGCTCTTATATATCCGCAACTAGAGATTATATCAATTACATGTCGGCTTCAATAAGAAAATAAAATGAATACAAACTATTGACCCAAAACAATAAATAATTTTCAATGCGAATCAACCAAAGTCGGCCACAACATAATGAAGACCCAAAACAACATCCTCGAACATGAAACATTTCAAATAATTACTCCTTGAAGATCCACAACACACTACAATCACCTTGTCAACCATGAACATGAAAACACAGCACTAAGAGAAAATCGCTAAATTACAATCTTATTTCACGCGGCACATGCAAATAGATAGATAGAGCATGACCGGTGTCATCCACAAATCATAATGAATCACCGTAGAATCATCCACAAATAACTAAAATTATTAGAATTACATCATCTTCTATTTAGAACACCAACTAAGCAATGAAACCAATAAAACACAATTGTTCATAACACGATCAAATCTTTCATGTGGATCTCTCAAAAATCAACATGGATAAACTAGATATACTCAACAACAAACCCTTTAATCCACAACCCTAATCATCAACATAATCGAGTCAATCGACTAAACTTCACTTCACCACCACAACCTAACTTATCTCAATACAGCTTTCTATCCTGACATATGAATCTCTAATGTTAATTCCAATAGTAAGCGACATCAATGACAACCACATATCAGCAACATCCAACTCTTTTCAATCGATTTCATGCCTACATAATATAGGGCACATTTCTTAGGGTTTTTGTGTATTTCGAGAGGGGTGATTCCAATTCCATCAACCCTCGCAGATGATGAACGTGAAACACCAAATTTCTTCATAGACTCTGCTTTGTCCTTGGCACTTTGAACACCTTCACCCTATAACAAAAAATTTGAACAATTAGCGTATGGATGGAAAAAATATAAGGTAATATGATATATACAACAACATATCATTTATATGTACCTCTATAAGAGAATGCTTCAACTCAGAGAGCTTTCATACCATGAAGCCACCCACACACTCTTAGACGATCTCTATGCCAAGACGTGGAAAAGGAACTACACGGTCACCAACAATGGCCTCAACAATGCTGACTCTCACACAATTTTGTGGGTGCATAAAGCTATGGGTTTGACCATTTCTTTTGACAAGATGTACAATGCCTTTGGCAACCAGTTTACGCTACCTCCAAAGATCAACGTAATCACCGATCGTAAAAGTGATTCCCTTGAACTCTATCATCTATTCATCAATAGGATTTGGCTGCAATGGAAATTTCATTGATGTGAATCATAATTCAAGACATATTAAAGGATTCATAAAGAAATTAGAACAGATGCATAGAAGAGTGTTGGGTCTATTACCAATATAGATGGCACGTTGTTGCTCTCCCAGTCCCCATGTCCATCTTTATTGTCATCTCCCCCTTGCAAGCTAGTGCTCTTCTCATCCCCATGTCCATCTTTCTTCCCCTCTCCCACTTGCAATCCAATGCTCACCCTATCCCCATGTCCATCTCTATTACCCTATCCCACTTGCAGGCTAGTTCTCCCCTCATCCCCATGTACATCTTTGTTGCCCTATTCCACTTGTAGGGCAATGCTCTCCCCATCCCGATGTCCATCTCTGTTACCCTATCCCACTTGCAGGCTAGTTCTCTCCTAGTCCCCATGTCCATCTTCATTACTTTGTTCCACTTGTAGGCTAGTGCTCTCCCCATCCCCATGTCCATCTATGTTACCTTGTCCCACTTGTAGGCCAGTGCTCTCCCCATCCCCATGTCCATCTCTATTACCCTGTCCCACTTGTAAGTCAGTGCTCTCCTTGTCCCCATGTCCATCTTTATTTCCCTGCCCCACTTACAAGCTAGTGCTCTCCCCATCTACATTTCCATCTCTATTAGCCTCTCCCATTTCAATTGCAACCACATGGACAATTAGGTCAAGTCCAACACTCCATTATTCATCCTTACAGTGTAATTGCAAGAATTCAAATGTCACATCAAATTCGACTGCATGCAACCAATTCATTGAAGTAATCAAAACAAACATTAAATAGAAGAATTGGAATTCACCATTTCTTCTAGTTTCTCCATGTCAAGGCACCTTGAAAATTTTGACCATGTACGCTCCTACTACTTGTTCTCAATGTTAAAAGGTGGGTTGAGAGGAACAACATCATCTTGTTCTTCCATGGGAACTACATTGTCTTCCAAATCAACAGTACCCTGTTCGAGGGAAACACTTCATTGTTCATCATTGCCCTGTAATAGAAACAATTGAAACATTGCATGAAATTCAAAGGCATGCAACCAATTCATTGAAATAATAAAAAGAAACATTAAAATAGAATATTTCAAAATCACCATTTGTTTTTTCTTCTTGAGAGGGTGATAGGAAACCTTTGACCACGTATGCTCCTTCTTCTTCTCAATGTTAGATAGTAGTTTGGGAGGAACAACATCATCTTGTTCTTCTATGGGCTCTGCTTCATCTTCCAAATCAAGAGTACCCTATTCAAGGGCATAACTATGTTGTTCATCGTTGCTCTGTAATAGCAAAAATTGAAACGTCACATCAAATTCATATGCATGCAACCAATTCATTGAAATAATCAAAACAAACATTAAATAGAAGATTTGAAATTATCGTTTGTTCTCATTGCTTCTTGTGAGGGCATGAGGAAACTTTAAACCGTATATGCTCCTTCTTCTTCTTCTCAATGTTAGATGGTGGGTTGAGAGGAACAACATCATCTTGTTCTTCCATGGGCACTACTTCGTCTTCCAAATCAACAGTACCCTATTCAAGGGCAGCACTCCATCATTCATCGTTGCCCTGTAATAGCAAGAATTGAAACGTCACATTAAATTTAGATGCATGCAACCAATTCATTGAAATAATCAAAACAAACATCAAATAGAAGATTTTGATATCACTGTTTGTTCTTGTTTCTTCTTGTGAGAGTGTGAGGAAACTTTAAATTGTATACGCTTCTTCTTCTCAATGTTAGACAAGGGGTTGGGAGGAACAACATCATCTTGTGATTCCATGGGAACTACTTCATCTTCCAATACAACAATAGCCTGCTTGATGGCAACACTTCGTTGTTCATCCTTGTCGTGTAATAGCAGGAATTGAAACATCATATCAAATTCAAATGCATGCAACCAATTCATTCAAATAATCAAAACAAACATTAAATAGAATATTTTGAGATCACCGTTTGTTCTTGTTTCTTCTTCTGAGGGTGCCTTGAAACTTTTGACCGTGTACGATGCTTCTTCTAAATGTTAGATGCCAGGTTGGGAGGAACAACATCATCTTCGCCTTTCATGGGCACAAATTCCTCTACCGAATGAACACTACTCTACTGGGTGGCAGGAATCACTTCTTGACCATCACCCTATCATGTCATGTAAGTTAACATTAAGTGAACCTTGTATGCATCAGAACAAAAAATATGAACCAACCAAAATTTAGATTTAATAGTTCAATTCGACATTACCATTCTATCCTTTCTCTTTCTCTCCTATAATTTTAATATTTTTTCCTTCTTTGCTCCTTCTTCTCCTCGCTGTTGTATAACACCATTTGCTTCTTTACCTCATCCTTTCCTTCCTGGGGAAGTAGATGGAAGTTATGTTTCCCATACTTTATTTAGACCCTTTCAATTAATAACATGCTTCCACTGGAGATTCAACTGTAGATTTAGTTGGTACTTTTGAAGGTACTCTTTCAATTTCTTAGGGGGATGAGGGGGGAATTTTGGTTCAACCCCCCCAATGCAATTCGACCATGCTTTGGTGCCACGAGAATAGGAAGGTGGTGATGTTGAATCCTATGCATGTTGAACAATCTCCAATCATGATATTTTCTCGTACATTCTTCTACAATATAGTAATATATGTATCTAACATTCTCCACTTCTCTTTTGTATTCAACAACAACTTGCACAACAAATTCGAAAAAGAAAATCACTTAATATATTTGATATTAAAACAATTTGAATGCACAACATATACACTCAACCAAACGATGCAATAATTTTGTTATTATATCTACTTTCCCATCCACCACATCACCTCGTGCTTCATTGGGTCCCTCCCCATCCTTAGGATCTCACTTTGCATGCTCTTCCTTGTTGTCATGGGCTATGGAAAGAGCATGATGGTCTCCCTGATTATCATCTTGAATCGAAGGAATAATATACTGTCAAAATCAACATATTTGTAACAGGCATGATATTTTCTAACTGAAATTGTAAAGCATTATGATTGACACATTGGAAGTAAAGGGAAATTGGAAGTTCACAATTAATTACCAAACACATCGCTGCCTCAGTGTTCAACATTTTCCTAAAACAAAGGGACTTCCTCTGTACCACGGTTGCTGCCTCCTGATTAAAACATTCCCACTTTCTAGTCAACATCGTAACCACTTATGAGAGATTAAAATCATACATTTTATTGCATCTTGTAATTACCAAATCTTACCTACACATTTGTGGAATGCAACCATCCCAAAGAAGATGCACCACTACACACCCTCTCAGGTGTGGTGTCCACCTCAACGACATTCTTTGTTGTAGGAAGCACTTTCTCTTTACAATACACATCCTTGGTTTTTTGTAAAATGTAAAATAGTTGCAAGTGTTACAGATAGTTAAAGTTCCAAAATTTATTGCACCATTTGCAGTAAGCAAGCATATCTTTTTTCAATCATAAGAGGAATTTGAAAAGCATATTTTACTCTACCTAAGACTTGTGATAAATTTTTAAGGTTCCTTTCATTACATTCTTTCTATCTAAATAAAAAAGGTTTGCAATACATTCCTACTGTTAACAAAATTGTAGGTTGGAAAGAGATGGTGTTATGAAACCTACAACCCACATAGTGTTGTAAAACACTATACAAGTAACCCACTGTGTTTTCCAACCTGCAATTATTTTGTGCATTTGTTTTTTTCAATCACATGAAGATACTGAATTGTAATTTATACCATAACTAATAGTTGTAAATTTTGGAGGTGTCTTTTATTACATCCGTACTGTCTAAATAAGAAAAGCTTTTCAAGACATTCAAACTATTATGTGAAATTTCAGGTTGGAAAACACTGGGTGTTATAAATCCTACAACCCACATATTGTTCTAAAAACTTTTACAAGTAACAACCCTATTGGTTACTTGCCCCTCACCTCAATTTGGTATGTTTTGTGATTGTCTTGAGAACATTTTGCTTTCTAGATAGCAATAATGCAATGAAATTGGAAAACACAGGGCGTTAAGAAACCTGCAACCGAATGTATCCCACACCTGCAAGTCCTCCCTGTCCTCTCGAGTGTTTAGATTTAAACATGTAGAATGAAACAACTGACAACCCACATTGTGTTTTCCAATCTGCCATTATTTTGTGCATTTCTTTGTTTCAATCGTTTGAAGAAATTCAAATACAATTTATACTGTAACTAAGAGTTATTATATATTTGAAGGTGAACTTCATTAAATTTTATTTTTTACGAATCAAAAGGCTTCCAAGACATTCATACTATCAATATAATTGCAGCTGGAGGATACATGAAACTATCCAAATTCATGTGAGGTGTGACCAACCAATTGGGTTCTTACTGTGTAAGTAACCAAAATGTTTTCATTACATTCATATTGTCTATGTGTGTTGACCTTTGTTGCACAAAAACATCGACCTCTCAATGCCCAATACAAGCATTAGATAAGATGCATGGTAGGAAATTAAACCATATCATGAATCACATGAACAACACTCATTGAGGGGTGGAAGTTCCAAGCTTCCAACAATCCCCCCCACCAGCGCGACCATAGGATTGGAACTCGCGACCTAACTTTGATGCCAATTATAGTAAAACTCTTCATCAAAATTGATAGTAACCTCTACAAAAACATGACAACATTTCATGACAACTCGACAAGTTTGAAGCATACCTTTCTCATTTCCAAAACATGCACTTCTCTCCATCATACATTGATGAAACCTTTCAACATCATGGACCTCAGTGGATCAGATTGTGGAAGAGGTCGTGATGTGTGCTAGAGAGAAGAGCTTGTTTTGTGAATATTGCAAGGTTGCTCCAAAGATGCCCAGTTGTCATGTCTTTATAGAGGTCTTATCTAATGCTTCCATCAGGCATTGATAGGTCAACCTTTTCATACAACAGCAAGGCCAACAATGTGTAATTATAGGTTGGAAAACATTGGATGTTATTAAACCTGTAAACTAAATACCATTTTCAAACCCTTGACAAGTAACATCCCAATTTGTTACTCACCCCTCGGTTTAATTTGGATGCTTTTATATGTCCCGCACCTGCAACTCCACCCTGTGCTTTCAAACCTTCAACTTTCAACATGCATAATGAAAGAACTCACAACACACAATGGTTTCCAACCTCCAATTATTTTTCGCAATACTCTGTCCCATCATGTGGTGTATGTATTTTTGTATGTTTTAATGCATTTTTGTATGTTATGATGCCTCTGACATGCGTTCTTATAGGCAGAATAGCCATGTCCAATTATAGGGCAGAAGCTAATATCCCTACAAAATATTGTAAAATCAAGCTATTATCCCTGAAAAAACATGTCTTTGGCATGATAACATAATTAGACATGTCTTATCACTGAAGAAGGGTAATACGTTATCATGTGTAAGCCATGTTGCAAGGAGATAACCTTCTGCAATTGGGATGAGGTTATTCTCCCTACAAAAACACATGTCACATGCATCATAACAATCATCATGTTTTAAAAATCATATTTCGCAATGGACAAAATGCCCAAAACGTGGCATTCGAAACCATTATTTGCAAATAGCAAAAATCCTAGACGGGGTCCCATTTTCACCACCATTTTCCACAGCGATGTTTTGCAGGTTGCTAGAGAGCAACCAAAAGGATTTGTAGGCATTTGAAACCCTTCATACAAAAACAAATTTGACAAGAGCGTGCAACTAGCTAGTTAGCAAGTATGTTTATCCTCCAGCAATATATGCCATTTTCCCATTCTACCTAGGAACTATGAAGAAATGAATGACTATTTGTTGCAAAGATGGGTTTTCATTGACGTGAAAACAAAGGGTTTTCCTTGGGAAAAGGGGTTTTCATTTGAAATGCAAAGTTGTTTACGTGTTTTTGTGTTGAGGGTTTTTAAATTTTTGTTTCCTCACGTCTACTGGTTTTGAAATTTTGTGATTGTTGAATGAAATAACTAACAACCCATTGTGGAAATATGAGTGAAATAATTGAATAGCATTTAGAGAAATCAGAAACCATGCAAAATGTATAAGAGTTTTGTTTCATTATGCTCCAAGAATGTAATGAAGTCCACTTTCAAATTTTTGAACAACTCTTTGCTACATTCCAAATGTCATTTCACTTTCTTCATCTAATTGGAATAAAAAACCCCAATGGAAAAGAAGGTTAGATGGATAAATCACACCAACAAAAATACTTGATGGTCAGACATTAACTCTGACTTTTCGTTGTTTGTCCCATCACTGAGAAAACATGTCAGTGCTGATGGTTTTCAAAATCATATTTCAGAATGGAAAAAAACTAAAAAAAATGTGGCATTCAAAACCATTATTTGCAAATAGCAAAACAAGTTCCCAAGAATGGAATGGAATTGGAAAACATTAGGTATCATGAAACCTGCAATGCACAGTGTTGTTATACATTGTTTGTAGTGTTGGAAAACACACTGTCCCATGTCAGTTAGTTCATTATGAAGATTTTTGTTTCATTATGCTCCAAAAATGTAATGAAGTCCACTTTCAAATTTTTTCACAACTCTTTGTTGCAGTCTAAATGTCATTTCACTTTCTTCGTCTAGTTGGAACAAATAAGATGCTTGCATTATTTGACATGTTGGAAAACACACTATCTCCTCTCAGTTGTAGAGGGTTTTACAACACTATATGCATTGCTTGTTTCTTAACATCTAGGGTTTCCCAACATGCATTTTTACAAAATGGAAAGAATTTCTTCAAAATATTTTGTAATAAAGACATTCTAAATGTATTGAAAATCCCTTTCAAAATTTATAAGGACTTTTAATTTGGGCAAAAATTGCATTTAAATTTCACCTGATTGAAAAAAAAGTGCACAAAATAATCGTAATTTGGAAAACACAGTGGTGGTTTTCAGTTATTGCATCTCCTTGTTTAACTGTAAAGGGTTGCCTCACATTGGATTGCTTGCTTCTTAACATGTAGGATATTGCAACATGGAGTTTTACAAAACAGTATGAATGTCTTCAAAATTACACCTTCCATTGTTGTGTTTAAATTTCAGATGATTGAAAAAAAAAAGTGCACAAAATAGTTGTATTTTGGAAAACACAATGTAGGTTTTCAATTGTTTGAATCTCCTTGTTTAAATGTAAGGGGTTGTCTCACAGTGGGTTGCTTGCCTCTTAACACATACAATTTTGCAACATGGAATGTTACAAAATAGTATGAATGTCTTCAAAATCACACCTTCCATTGTTGTGTTTAAATTTCAAGTATATAACAAATTGCATGCTTCATAACACACTGCATTTGTCAACCTCCACATCACAACATACCCAAGGCCTTCTGGTTTTTAAACCCATATATGTAGGCGTGCATTACAAATAACAAGAATACCAATTTCTTGTCGTTATTGGCAATAATGAATAAACTTGTTGAAAGTGGTGAACATTGTGTAGTGCATGTTGGCAAGCACAATGTGTTTTGAAGCCTGCCTTTACTTATACCCAACCTTTGTCTTGAAATGCAGATATACAAGCGTATAGATGGTGTTCTATTTTATCAAATAGAACATCTCTCATTTAAGGGGGACTCTATTAACCATCAATACATAGTGTGCTTCATAATACGCACTTCATTTTGTTTTGTAACAATTCATGTTGGAAAACCCTAGGTGTTAAGAAACAAGCAACCCAAATAGTGTTGTAAAACCCTCTACAACACTATTGATTAGTACTCCTTACCTCAATTTGGTTGGTTTTCTCCTCCAACTCCTCCATGTGCACTCCAACCTTCAGCTTTCAACATGCAGACATGAAACTCATCGTGTTTTCACCCTTCTTTCTCCAAACCAAAAACACACATGTTAGTCCACCTCCAATTTTCCCACACTAGAAAAAAGATCTAAAAGTGAAACTTCATTAGCATGCCACGGGACCTAGTTTTATCGGCCAACAAGAGGTGAGAAAACCAACCTTAAGGTGTCGTTAACTCCTACTTACCATTTCCTGGACGTTTGGTCCTGTCTGCCGATTTCGTCACTTTTTATTTCCATGTATGTTGTTATGTATGTTTTTATTTATGGTTTTATGCAGTTTTTGTATGTACATAGGTGTGTCTTTTCGACATAAGCATCTGCACAATTGACAACACATTGTGTTTCTAACCTCCAAAATGGGCAACAAGGAAAACTCATATTTGTAAAGAGGCTTCTACATTGCAAAACACATTGTGTTTACATAAATTTTTCATTGTGCTATAGAACAACAATTCCATTACAAAATTTCGGAAGCCTAATGGTCATTTCTGTGTTATTATGGCCTCGCCTTTGTAGTTTGTATGGTATATTATACTAAGTAAAAACAATTACAATAACAATGTTCCTTATTCACAACTTTATGAAACACAACTATGCAACAATACTTCACAACTAAACAAAGGTACATGATTTAAAAGGAGAATTACTCTAATGTAAAATCATAAATATTATGTTCTTTTTGAAATATATTTGATCTAATTACCAAAGATCCAAAGGTTCTTGTTCTATTTTTGGAGATAAATGATACCGATGTAGTGTTGTAGAAATCATCCTAAAATTAACACAAATCAATTATGAGAAGAATAATTAAAAGGATGTAGTATCACCCTTCACTGATGTTTTAAAAATTTCCAATGCAACACTCACACTTCAATGAGGAACATGATTCACATAAAATTTTGAGATATAATAAACACACAATAATGTAAAATTTATTTTATTTAAATTAAAATGCAAATTGTTTGTATTCCCCACAATAAGCATCTCATCCATATATAAATTAGAACTCCTAAATGCAAAATAAATTTTGGAAATTTAACTATCTAGTACACTTACAAATCAAGCTATGACAACTAGAATCACCTGTATTTAGTGCAGAAGCTTCACTTCTCCTATATAAATTAGAACTCCTAAATGCAAAATAAATTTTGGAAATTTAACTGTCTAGTACACTTGCAAATCAAGCTATGACAACTAGAATCACCTGTATTTAGTGCAGAAGCTTCACTTCTCCTGAAGCGTCCTTCTCAATCCACCTACCCTTGTTTTGTTCAATTTTGTTTCCTCACCTATATCAAGCACCTGGAAGAAAGACAAGTGTTAGCGATAGATTAAAATAGAAAATTAAAGACATTTGGTGCTACAAAGAATTCACTTCATTCCAAACTTCACTGATATTGGATTATATGTTGTGCTGACTGCAACATGCCAACTTGTACAGATAATAAACAAACATATTAATCTGTACAATGGGAATTTAATTTCCAATTTAACCTATTGCTAACACTAGTAATATATATCAACAATTATATCTGCCATTTTTCCATTTTGCTGGAACTGTGAAGCACTGAACGTTCATTCAGATATATCTCAAACTCATCTCTCCTAGCATATGAAAGAGACCATCACTTGCATAATCAATAAGGGTAGACAAGACACACAAGAAATATACCACGCACCACTATCAAACTTTTGTTTATATCATTACTTGTACAGATAACTGAAAAAATATAGACTATTGCAAGACACATTGGTTACAAAGCACAGTGTGCATCAACTATTCAAGAATAAAGGTTAAGAATTCAATGAAAACCTTGGTGATCACCTTGATTGACCAAAAAATAATAGGTGATCGCATTGGTTAAATATCATCATAATGCACAAAATAATTACACATTAGATAACAGTTTGTGCTTCAATCTCCATGCTCAAACCTAAAGGGTGAAGAGCACAAGGAGTTGCATGTGGGGAAACCAGGAAACTTACCAAATTCAGGTGAGGGTGACTAAGCAATTGGGTTGCTACTTGTAAAGGGTTTTAGAACAGTATGTGGGTTGCAGCTTGTATAACACCCAGCGTTTCCCAACCTGGAATTTTAGAAAACAGTAAGAATGTATTCAAAACCTTTTGTGATCAACACAGTAAGAACCCAATTGTTTTGTCACCCCTTAACTCAATTTCATTACACACCTAGTGTTTTCCAACATACAGTTATATATAGACAGTAAGAACGTAATGAAAAAGTTTTGTTTAGTACATAGTAAGAATGTAATGGGATGCAACTAATCTCTACACAAAAATGCATGAAACCATACATAGAAACATACATAACATGATGAGATGACATAGTGGGGGGCCCACCACATGAGGGATAAAAGTGATGAAACTGACGTACGGGAGCAAACATTAGAGAAATGGTAGGAAGGAGATAACGACACTGTCAAGTCGATTTTCCCATCTCCTGTTGGTTGATAAAACTAGGCCCTATGGCTTGAGCAAGCACAGGGAGGAGCTGTAGGTGGGGAATACAAAAAAAATACCAAATTGAGGTGAGGGGTGACTAAGCAATTGGGTTACTACTTGTAAAGGGTTTTAGAACGATATGTGGGTTGTAGGTTTTATAACACATGTGGACACCGAAAATGTATCCCTTTTTCCTTGCTTGATTTGGGATTAATTGATGATAAATTGGACTTAATGAGGCCTTGATTTGGTGTTGTGAGGCATTTTTCACATCCACACTAGGTCTTGGACCCTTGCAAATAGAATAAAATGCACCTAACAATGTCTTGTAAAGGTGTTGTAAAGTGTTGTAAAAGACTTTCACGCCTCTCTAGACTTAATAAACCCATTTTCCCTTAATTCAACATTATAAAATATATTTAATTGCATCTTCACATTAATCTAGAAGGCTTTTGAATTAAACTTAAACTTAATCTAGTGTTGTAATGTGTCTTACACATTCACATTGGATGTGCATTTTTAGGCTATGTGGACCTCATTTTAATAATGTAAAGTGCATTTAATCACACTTTCACATTGAACTTTGTGTCCCAAGCCCTAATTGACCTTTACATCATCATTAATAGGCCACCATTGCCCCATATTGTGCATCCCGAGGCATAATTTGATCAAATACCTGATGAAATCAACATAAGAACTAAAATTCCTCGTTCCCCATCATTCTAGTTGTCAAAAGGGGTCCTATGGCACTAAGTTGCCCATCTGGGTGAATGAGTCCCTACCAGGTGGGACTAAGTCGCTCAGCTTAGCGACTTAGTCCAATTTGGCCTATTTTTGGGGTTTAAGCGGGAAATTTTGGATTTTAAGTTTATTCTTTCTTCATGTCGGCCTTAGGGATCCAATTTATGGGAAAATAAGGTGAATTGCATATAAATACAAGTCTCTAAACCCTAAATCAAATCTCTTATCATTCATTCATCACCCATCATGTTTTCAAGTCAAGCAAGCTAGGGTTTTATCATTTCAAGTCATTAAGATAGCTTCCTAAGACATTCAAGGGAAGATTCTTCATGTTTTTCTGTAGACATTCAAGATCAAACATCATAGCATGGTGTAGACACCGAAATTTGGTTTAGGCCTGCGACTTTCATATTCTTCATAATTCGTATTCCTCATGGTCATGATTAAATAATGTCAATTATTTAATTATTCTCTATAGTCTTCATTTCTATCTATTAATTAAATAATCTCAATTATTTAATTAATTCACATTTTCTTTATTCTATCTGATTAATTAAATAAACGCTTTTTATTTAATTATGTTATTAATTAACCTTATTCTTCTTGTCTAATTAAATAAATTCTTATTTAATTTATTCTTTATTATACTTCAACTATAATTAAATGAATTCTTTATTTATTTAATTATTCATTTAAATCCCTTCATCATTTAATTAAATAAATATTATTTATTTAATTATTCTCTAAATATTGAATCTTGAATTAAATGAATTATTTAATTCATTAATTCTATTTTAACGCATTCCTCTATATTTAGATAATTATGTGAGTTATCTAAGTATTCACTTTTACTCGACTCGACATCTATTTTAATCGCTCAGTTAACTCTTGCTTTAATGTCTGAGTGGTGTTCTCGAGTAATCTCTTCATCAAATCATTCAATCATTCAGTGCTAACTCATTTGCGTGTACATGCGGATTAATTAAATATTCCTATTTAATTAATTAAACCTTGTGTGTGCATTCGAACAAGAGTTGCTTTAATCAGTCGTTATCTTTGTCATGCAAAGATAATTCTTCTGTTTTCGAATACCAAACTGGAAGAGTAAATCATTTATTTAATCTTTAATTCTATTTCTAATTTGTATCACTCATGTCATTCGTGTATAGTTTTTTGGATTTGATTGTGTGCAAATTTTTAACATCAACGTTTCGGATCACACTACATGATCCATCATCAGGATGAAGAGATATGGATCAACGTTTCTGGATTTGATTGTGTGCTCTCTTCATCCTGATGATGGATCATGTAGTGTGATCTGAAACGTTGATGTTAAAAATTTGCACACAATCAAATCCAAAAAAACTATACACTCATGATATGGATTGTGGAAACTTATTATCATTAACTCATGTCATTACTGACAGTTATCATAATGCATGTCTAATCAGTCGATCTCAACCGTCTGTTGATCTTTCAATCTTGGCCTATCGTTCGAATAATCAATTTCCTATAAATTGATTTGTCATTCTTCATTCCAAACTCTCTCGCGAATTCTTATGACTTTTGAGAGCACTTTGTCTTAAATCTTCGATGTTTTGCTAATCATTATCTTAGGCTATACTTGCACGAATTTATGAAAATCTGAGGGCAATTATACTACACAAGCAAAATGGAGAAGGGCAATCGAGATGAATCATGGAAATACGTTTGAAATTGGTGAGATTGTTTCAGTTTGTTTACATTTTACTTTCCTTTGTTCTTTGTTGCTTAACATTTAGATTTGCATCTTAGATTTTAGTATTGCATGTTTGCTTCTAATCTTCTTTATTGACTTGTGCACTTTCTTGGCGTTACACATGATATTAACTTCATTATTTCATGCTTCATTGTCTTATTTCTTCATTTGGTTTAATTACTTCAAAGGGGTTTGACCAAGGCAAAACCCCATGCCTTAACATCCAACATTTCTTTCTCTTTCCTTGTGTGTTTGCAGATTTTAGGCACTTTGAGGGTTTGAAGATCATTGAAGATTAGGTTGAATACTTTTTGAAGACCTCTCCTTGCTTGCAAAGCCAAAATATCAACAAAAAGTCACTTTCAGGCCCAAAAATCAAAGTTTCAGAAGCAAACACTTGTCAAAAACTAGAGTGCAAACTGAGGGCTTTCATTTCCACTTTCAATTTTTTAGAAATTCAGAAGTGGACTAAGTCACCAACAATGAAAAATTAGTCCCACTGAACCTATTTTTTGGAGGTTTTTGCAAATTTGGATACCCATTTGGCCGAAACGGGTTTCTGAGCAGTTTTCCCAAAATTGGCACTAAGTCGCCCAAATTGGCACAAGTGTCCCAGTCATCTTATACAATTGTTTTGTCAAGATTCCAGACTTTCATGCCATCCCTTTTCAACCTCTAGGTGCACACATTCTGTTTCATAGCTTTCTATCTAGTTTTGTTTACTTTTTTAGGTCATTTACTACATGTTTGCATACAACACTGTGTTTTCCAGCATTTCATATTTCTTAGATTTAGCATCAACAAATCATCTTTCCTTTTTAGTTTATTTCATTAGGACATTACATTTCAGCATATTACATCCATTTTACATTAATATTGAATGTAGACAATAGCATTTTGGCCCCAATTCCTCTCCTTTTAGGTGAAAAACCTAGAAGAGTTAGAGGAACCCTTGGGTATCCAAAATCATTGTTTACAACACCTAGTGTTTCCCAACAAAGAATTTTAGAAAACAATAAGAATGTAGTTAAAACCTTTTATGATTAACGCAATAACAACCCAATTGGTTTGTGACCTCTCACCTCAATTTGATTACACACCCTGTGTTTTCCAACATGAAGTTATATACAGACCATATGAACGTAATGAAAAAGATTTGTTTAGTACACAATAAGAATGTAATGAAGATCACCTTCGAAATTTATGCAAACCACATTGAATGAGATAAATAAAAGATAATGTATTGAGGGAAGAGATTCTCCCTACTATTCAAAATTTGAGGAAGGTGCATGTACAATATGCGCAATCGAAAAATGACAATGCATAACTTGACTAGCTCAGGTATTAGATAGTATGTAATTGAAAAGGAATCTTCTCTAAAAACACTTGAAAAGAAGCAAACCAAAGTGAATGAGATAGATAATGTATTGACTGAAGAGATTGTTCCTCCGAGCTTCAGAAGTTGACGAACGAGCATGTGCACTATGTGAAATGGGAAAATGGCTATGCAGAACCAAAGGCAACAAGTACTAGAATGCATGGAATGAAAAATGAATCTTCACTAAAAACACTTGAAAAGAAGTAGAGCGCTATGAGTGAGGTACATAATGTATTGACTAAAAATATCCTCCATGCTCTTGAGAAGTCGAGGAAGGTGCACATGCGCAGTGTAAGCAAAGGAAAAATGGCAATGCACAAGTGGACAAACTGAAGAGGTTTTGTATTGCACAACAATTTGTGCAGGCAAAGAAATTCAAAGATGCTACTATGGATGGACTTAAACAAGTAAATTCTATCATGAATAACTTCTACAACACAGTATATTTTCCACTATGAACTGTAGTAACTATTTTATTTATTAGTTATGAATCTTCATAAGTGTCACTTTCCAGACTAATAACTTGTAATTTTCCTGTGACACATTGCACGAAATTGTCTTGTCCATCAAAAAAATTTCTCGAACTTCCCTAACTTATTAGCCTTTTCAAAAGTAGTACATAGGAATTTGAATATTCCTGCTCTTCAAGCAACTTTTAATACATTCCACTCAATTATGAACACACATTGGATAACTTCGCTTTTCTAATTTTGATTCAATGAGATAAAAGAGGAGTTATCCAAACTGTGGTCAACATTGATTGGAAGTGCATTAAGAGTTGCGCTTCAAGAGGAAGATTATTCAAATTATTTTTGTACTCCCTTTATAAAGGACAATAATGTTAGAGAGTTTCTTGAAAAAGATTTTATGGACAAGACAACTTAGGTGCTCTATGTCCCAGTAAAATTATAAGTTATTAGTTTCACATAATTAAATGTAGATAGCATGAGTCTAATGGAAAGCTTTAGTTTTGTAGAGAGTAAAAATGTAGTGAAGTTCATTGACCTTCAAAATTTAAAGCAACGATTACTTACACTAAAAGTTGGATTTCAATTTCCTCATATGATTTAAAAATAAATGCAAAATGTAATTTAGAACAAATAAAATGCTTGGCCTAAACTAACTAACACGGGATAGTGATTTTTCTAAATAATATTTTTGACATAGGATAGTGAGTTTTCTAAATAGATTTTTTTTTTATCTTCAAAATACTCGAACAAATCTTATCATAACAAACTAACTGGCATGCAACAATGTGTTTTCCAACACTCCAAATAATGCAAGTATTTTATTTGTTCCAATCAAATGAAAAAAGGGAAATGCAATATTTACGTCACCAAAGAGTTGTTCTAAAATATGAAGGTGGACTTCATTACATTTTTGGAGTGTACGAAACAAAAACTTTTCATGAGGGAATAACTGAGAAGAGATAATATGTTTTCCAACATTGCAAATAATGAGAGTATTTTATTTGCTCCAACTAGATGAAGAAAGTGAAGTAACATTTGAACTATAGCAAAGAGTTATTCAAAAACTTCAAGGTGGTCTTCATTACATTCTTCGAGCATAACGAAACAAAACTTTTCATAACGAACTAACTGACATGGGACAGTGTGTTTCCCAACACTACAAATGATGCGTGCATTTTATTTGTTCCAATCAAATGAAAAAAGGGAAATACAATGTTTACGTCACCGAAGAATTGTTTTAAAAGATCAAGGTGGAATTCATTACATTTTTGGAGCGTACAAAACCAACACTTTTCATGATCGAGACAGTGTGTTTTCCAACACTGCAAACAATGTGAGCATTTTATTGTTTATTTTTTCTCTTCTGATTGGTACAGTCAAAATGGCAGTTCACTTTCCTCATTTGATTTAACCAAATAAAATGCTCATATTATTTGTAGTGTTGGAAAACACACTATCTCCATATAAGGTATTAAGAAACAAGCAACCCATATAGTGTTGTAAAACCATCTGCAACTGAGAGGAGACATTATGTTGTCCAACTCTACAAATAATGCGAGCATTTTATTTGTTCCAATTAGATGAAGAAAGTGAAATGACATTTGGACTATAACAAAGAGTTGTTCAAAAATTTGAAAGTGGACTTCATTACATTCTTGGAGCATAACAAAACAAAACTTTTCATAACAAAGTAACTCACATGGGACTGTGTTTTCCAACACTGCAAACAATGAATAACAACACTATACCTTGCAGGTTTCATAATACCTAATGTTTTCCAATTTCATTACATTCTTGGCACCTCATTTTGCTATTTGCAAATAATGGTTTTGAATGCCATGTTTTTTTGGGTTTTTGTCCATTCCAAAATATGATTATGAAAACCCGTCGGCGCTAACATGTTTTCTTGGCGACAGGTCAGGCCACGGCAGGTCAGAGTTAACATCCAACCATCAAGTCTTTCCATCAGTGTGATTTTTCCATTCAACCTTCTTTTCTGTCGAGGTGTTTTGTTCCAATCAGATAAAGAAAGTGAAATGACATTTGGACTATAGCAAAGAGTTGTTCAAAATTTTGAAAGTGGACTTCACTACATTCTTGGAGCATAACGAAACAAAACTCTTCATAACAAACTAACTAACATGGGACAGTGTGTTTTCCAACATTTCAAACAATGTACAACAACATTGTGCCTTGCAGGTTTCATAATACCTATTTTTTTCCAATTTCATTACATTCTTACTATCTAATTCACAAAAGGTTTTCAAGACAATCACAAAACATACCAAATTGAGGTCAAGGGTGAGTAACCAATTAGGTTGTTACTTGTAAAGGGTTTTAGAACAGTAAAGGTTTTAGGAGACAGTGTGTTTTCCAAAATGACAATGTGGAAAATGATGGCAAAAATGGGATCTCGTCTGGGGGCATGTGCACGATCATGGTATGCCAAAAAGTGGCAATGGAGAAAAAAATACGTGTTTCTACGACTCAAAAACGCGAAAATGGTGAGTTGACTTTTTGGAGCTGGGGTGACTACCAAGGCAAAGGGAAAACTTAGTTTTAGGAATCGGATATCTGATCCAAATCGGATATCCGATTTTGTTGAAGTATATAAAAAAAAACACTCATTCCGATCCAGTCAAAGGGAAACTTAGTTCTGGGAATCGGATATCCGATTTTGTTGAAGTATATATATAAAAAAGGGCCCGTGACCAACACTCATTCTCATTTGTTTTCGGCTCATCGGCGGCGGGCGCACAGTGGAGAGCGAAATCCGATATCCGATTTGGAGTCCATCTCTAACAGGTAATTTTCTTTATTTTTTATCAAATTTTCAATTAGATTTGTTTATTTTTAGTTGATTTTTTTCAAAATATTGTTTTTTGGTAGAAAAACTAGGGTTTTTTGGTAGATTTACAAAAAACCATAAAAAATTGAAGAAAAATAGTAAGAAACTACTTTTTTTAAAAATGTAATGGCATTTCCATAGCATACAGACATTGAGAGAAAATAAAATACAGAGTTCAATCCATGAATTATAGAAAATAGATTTTTGTTGGTTATATTCATATCGCTGATTACATTGCACAAAACATACTACAACTGCATAAATATCAGATGGTGACAGTTGTCTATGCTACCACATTTTTCATACATGTCTACCAAAGCATTTTATCAAACAGTTCACTGCCTTACTGCTATGGCTAAAACCTAAAGCGGTGCTTATGAACAAGTTATGGATGCTTGGAAAGATCTATCAAAACGCCAATGGTAGCAATAGCATAGACAAGGCAATGAACTGTTTCAAAAAATGCCTCAAAGAAATGTGGTCTCATGGTGATGGAATGCCATGACAATCCATAGCAATTTGCTTGTCATGGCATTAGTTATGGCATTCCATCACCATGAGACCACATTTCTTTGAAGCATTTTTTCAAATAGTTCACTACCTTTTCTATGCTACCACATTTTTCATACATGTCTACCAAAGCATTTTATCAAACAGTTCAACGCCTTCATGCTATGGCTAAAAGCCTAAAACAAGTGCTTTCGAGCAAGCTATGGATGCTTGGAAAAAATCTATCAAAGCATAATAGTAGCACAATATATCAAGGCAGTTGAATTGTTTGAAATGCCCTCAAAGAAATGCGTTGTTCACATTACGGACGGCGACAATCCATAGCAATTTTCTTGTCATGGTGACTGGCCATGGCATTCCACCATGAGACTACATTTCTTTGAGACATTTTACTAACGCCTTGTCTATGCTACCACATTTTTCATACATGTCTACCAGCATTTTATCAAACAACATTGCCTTGTCGCTATGGCTAAAGCCCAAAACAGTGTTTTTCTTAAACAAGCTATGATGCTTGGAAAATCTATCAAAAGCATAATAGTAAGCAACAAGACATTGAGAGCAAATAAAATACGTAGTTCAATCCATGAATTATAGAAAATAGATTTTGTTGGTTATATTCATATCGCTGATTACATATTGCACAAAAACATACTCACAATCAAGATAAATATCAAATGGTGATTAGCTTGTCGATGCTACCACATTTTTCATACATGTCTACCAAAGCATTTTATCAAACGCCACCGCCTTGCTCCTATGGCTAAAACCCTAAAATAGGTGCTTATGAACAAGTTATGGATGCTTGGAAAAGATCTATCAAAGCATAATGGTAAGCAATAGCATAGACAAGGCATATTTATAACCAAGTGCAAGACCTCATTCTAATCAAATCCAGTTTGATGACCTATTAATGACAAAGGAAATAAATTGGTTTTTTCACCTAATCAATACTTACAAATATTTACAAGCCCATTGCCAATTCATTCAACAAACTTTGTTCAATACAATGATAATGAAGATGATGATAATGATTTTTCCATCTTTATAAAAATTACTAATATTCAAAATCATAAAGGAAAAACCAATATTTTGTTTAACATTTCTTTTACATATATTGATTCTTCTATAACCAATACTCGATGGTCTCTTTATATCAAGTTTTGCGTGAACCCCAAAGGGGAATACTCATTGATCCCATGTAACATAGTGAATATGATCAAAAAAAGAGTTATTGTATGTACATGAACTCTTTATGCAGATGATTGGCTTAACAATCAAAAGCATGATTAAAAGCTCATGATGGTTATGGCTTCCCTATAATTATTTGATAACTCTCCCAAAGTAGTTAGTCGGACCTAAATAGTTGGGTGGTTTTGATAGATTTTATGAAAAATTTGAGTTTAGTATGGATTTTGATAAAATTTGAATGGGAGCCTGGTAATGGATTTTTGACTTAAAAATAGTGTTTTTTTATGTATTTGGATTAAAAAATTAGAAAAATTTTATGATTTTTGTTATAAACTAGGTATTTTATAATATTTTCATTTATATTGTCTAATTCTAATTAGATTGATTTGTTTTTATATTGAATCGCATTGTGGCCGACCTATGAAAAATGCACCAATTCCACCACCTCCAATTACCTCCAACCTCCCTCCACCTCCACCTCCTCCACCTCCACCACCCACCTCAGCCTCCACCGCCACCTCACCCTCCACCACCTCCACCATCAATTCAAGAATTAATTTCTAAAAAAATTGCAACAATTAAGGGGCATTTCTGAAGTTTATACGAGAGTCCTTCGATTATCTTCGATGTCAAACACAATGAATGAAATAATTAAAAATATAGAAACCCTCTCCTCACAACATAATGCCTTTCATTCGTGGCGAGAAAATATGAGAGAATATTATGCATGTGGATTGTCCTATGATGATGTGAAAGATCTTGGGATAACCAAAGCCCAAATAGCCTCTTTATTTGTTAACCCCCGCACTGGTTTGCCAGTTAATGTTAATAAAACAAAACTTTCTATAAAATGGTGCACTCATAGAGACATTAGAAAAATTTTGGGGATCGTTGGTATGGTTATTTTGAAACCAATCGAACAACAATTAGATGTACCATTTTACTTTATAAAAAAAATTATATGTTGAGTTTGTGTTAGGGGCATCATGTCAATTACTTTGACATTAGACCCCTTTCCGTATGCTAGGAGGTATGCCCGTGATGTAGAAGGGGTGCTTAGAGTAATACCCCGCCCACATGTTCCCCTCCCTCCCCTTCCTCCGCCACCTCCAGTATACCATCCAGATATTATGCAGGATGCGGCCACACAGACCATCGATGCTATTCACTCTTTGAGTGGTCTTTTGGTTTCGCATGCTTCCATAGTAGCTCAGCCACATTCTGGTGATGTTGGTGATGGCTCGAGTGTTGCTGCATCATCCTCATCAGGCCCACATATTTGTGTACCACATACTTGCTCCATGTGCCGCCAAATATGCTTGGGTCCTCTTGTAGAGCCTGCCGAGCATCCCCTAGACACTTCTGATTATGACTTCCACAATGTGGATATTATAGATCGACGCTAGGGAGTGGAGCACACTATACGTAGCCCCTCTCCTGCTAGAGAGGGGGACATTGGAATAGTGACACAGGTAAAATTTAAGTTGTGAATTCATAACTTGCATTTGTTTTTAAATGAATATTAATAAGACATAGTATAATGTACTAATATTTATTTACATGGTCTATTTAACAGTTGATGTCCGAGGAGTTGTTGACACAAGTGACGGATAGCACCCTGAGGGCCATTTCATTTGGCCTCGACACTCACACAGTATATATTTTTGCACTCACTCATTTGCATTTATTTATTGTATACTTTCTTGTTGTCCTTTTGAATTGTCATTAAAATGAAATTATATACAACTTATATGTTTATCTTATTTTCCTCTTTGTAGGAAATACCTTCTCGCGAAATGCAGGTGCAACCTTGTCCGCACTCATGGAAGTGTAATGTTGGATAAGGAAAAGGTAATTGAACTCAAATTTGATTGAATTAAAATTTATAAGATCTTTTATTGATTATGCATACATTGACATAGATTCATAGTTTCATATGTAATTTTTTCATTTTTATGTGCGTGGTATTATGATATACGCCCCTTGCTGACAAGGGCCACAACACACCGCCAAGATTTATTGGAACCCCGAAGGAGTAGGTGTTGAAGCAAGTCAAGAGTGAGGTGTCAAAACACCCAAAGAAGCATGTGTTCATTTTTATTTTGTGTTTGGTATTTGCATGTGTTCCTACACGACAATTGTATGCTAACTTGGATCACTTTTATGTTTTGCTCACCCATAGATTGAAATTACAAAGATGGTTTGGCTCTGCCTTTGAGAGGGGCTATTCTGGTAACTCCACCCCTTTGAAGAGACGATATTTCGTGTAATCAAGATTACAATTTTAGAGTTCAATTATAATTTAATGTAGTATTGGATTTTGATGCTAATTATTCTAATTTTAAATTATATAGTATAACTAATCTCAATTGTGGTTTGACTTTTCTCATGGGGTAGCCTACCTTCAGAGGCAACGAAGTGCTTCAGTGGCTCCATTTTGATGATCCACCAGTAGTTTAGAATGAGATAGACATTTTGGCATGTAAATATTGAATAGTTACCGAGATGGCATATGCCACATATTGTAAAATTTTGTTTGATTTGGCGTTGATGCCATTTTTGTATATGGACATACACTTCATTATTGGATAATTTCATATATAGAAGTTGACAATCGAAATTTAATTGCCTCCTCATGTGCATAATTAAAGTCTTTGAAATTTTAATCAAGTGAGCAATGGTTAAATATCTTGATGTACAATAGCATAAAAAGAATGGTTATATTATGTAGTTTATTCATATTGCTGATTACATTGCATTGGACATCTTTCAAACTCAAAGCATTTCCAGCCACTTAAACTATTATTGATGAAATAAACACTATGCACCTTAGACATATGTAATACACACTGGTATATTATTTACATTGCATCTAAATCAAGGTATGCAAACTACACAAAATACTCCAAACCAATCCAATCAATAAACTTTAGTTTTCACTTTACAAACAACAATGTATTTGTAACAAAACTATGCCCTAGACAATACAAAATAGGAACAACAATACCTTTAGAGAGCCTTTGCCCTAGCAAAAGGATATACATAAGATTAGACAATAAACTTACATGTGTGCTCAATACCAAAACATAATGAGAGTATGAAAAATTGAACAAGATTGAAATGATAGACCTTGAATCAAATTTGATAGCCATACATAATGCAACCACAAATCAACCTTAACAAATGCAAAGACAATAAACACTCAACTAATTTTTAGATAAATACAATGCAACTTAATCAATGAAGATTGACTTATCTATAGAAACTAAAACCACAAGTCTATTGCCTAAAACCCATCCTTTGTAGCCACAATACAACCAACTCTTTGAAAGTTTCTTTGAGCCCTAAGCTGGTTGTGTTAAAAATGATTTGTTGCTTATATTTAATAAAAATATTTAGGTCATAATGAACTTGGTAAGCCTTTTCAAATGAAATTATCAAACCACTAACCATTATGTTGAAATTTCATCATTACCTTTTAGATATGCAACAACTTATTATGTCGGTGTTTTTTCTCAAAGTCACTAAAAAAAAAAAAAAATGATATATGTCAATCCTCCCTATTTACTTTTATGAAAGTGGTCTAACTTCATAATGAACAAGGATCCTAGTGAAATCCTTGTGTTAATTTGAAAGTCAAATATATCAAGTATTGAAGTATAAACCAAAAAAATGCAAAAGACCATTACATGATCTAAACCCCAATTATATCAAGTATTGTTGCCTCAATAAGTATTGCTGCCTCCATGACTTATCAATACCAAACTCACCTAGAAATAGAGAAATGTATATTTCATTGCAACCAACCAAATAACAATAAACCTTCAATAAATGCCACAAATGTATATATAGTGTATTACCTAAAATGTGCCAAGTTGAAAATTCAACAAAAAACAAAATTGTCTCATTATTTGAATGCATGCCACCTATGATCATCCCTTGAAATCAATGCCAAAATCAATGTCAACAAACTTTTCCTTTGGAATTGATGTCAAACAACGTATATGATCACCAATGTCAAAGAATGCAAAAATATGAACCTGTAGCAATAAACCAATATACAACAAGAAACTGATAAATAAAGAAAAACTTATTTTTGTACAATGTAGTGTCAATCTCAACTATAAATATCAACTTTTCTCCCCCTTTTGAAAACAATTCCAAAGGTCAAAGGAGTGGGTAAGCATCAAAAATCACCAAAATGTACCATGATACCATTGTCCTCATCTATCAAACTAACAACAAGATGTCAAAAACTAAAGCAATATTAGATATAAATATATGCAAATACCAAGTTGTCAAGTGAAACATCAAACTGAACTATCAGAAGAAGTAGAGTATCATATCCATCGAGAACTAAAAGATGAAGTGTCATGCCAACTACCATTGAATCCATAATAACATATCAGCTAAAAATATCAAGAATAAAGAATATGCTAAGAAGCTCCCCTTGAAACCAAAACCTACTGCAACCTTCCACTGTAAAGACCTTAACATTTTACTATTTTCCTGCAAAAGCATTCACAAAACATTTCCATGAAAGTCTTGCCATACAACTATGTCACAATGCATTGTTCCTCCACAAATGACACTTTCAAACCATTCCACTTACAAAGGAACATAGATCAATGAAAGATTAGTGCATAATGTGCATATTCGAGCAAAATAACAATCATCTTATAAGCCACTAGCCTAGATGTTACACAAGAAAGCGTAGAATAATAATACTAAAAAATGATAAGTGAACACAAATTTCCTTGCTTCAAAGAAAAACCTTTGTAACATCATTGTGGTAATAAGCTTACCAATCAACCATCATTCAGCATTTGCATGACAACAAGCTTGATCTGCTACACATAACACCTAGATTAGCATCACACTCTCATCTTGTCATTGTTATTATGCAACCAACCATCTTGCAAATTTGATCAACAAGAAGTTAAGAAACAACACTATGTAATATTATAGCTTGACATCAATAAAAATTTGTAAGATAGAAGCAACAAAATCCATCTTAAGAAGAAATCCATCAGCTAAAATTGACAAACCATAAAATCTTGAATCTCACAAGCATTAACATTAGGAAACTCAAGTCAACATGACAAGATCAATAAGAAAAATTCCTCACAACAACATCCATATCAATTCAAATATGTGTGAAAGTTAATAAAGTTCACTAAGATAATTGACCACTTTTCATCGATACTTGCACCTATTACCTCTCTGAGACACCTCTTTGCTATCTCGGAAGCGTTTTCCAATGGTGATGACTTTTCGGATGAGGGAAAAGTTGCCAGATGCAAGCAGTGTAAAGTTGCAAAGTGGTGCAACTTTCATTCTGCAACTCCTACAACCAAACGGACTGTTCCAACACATCCGTATGGGTACGTTTACGCCAGGGATGGTCCTCTTTTGTACCCAAATATCAATCACCTCCGAAGCACATTGACCTGGGCCGGGATTTCCTTTAAGAGTCCAAAGTGCTAAAAGGCGCCAATATTTGAGGGCTATTTTGGAGACCGGTGGGCATACGCTGCACACCCGCTGAGGCTACGCGGATCGCGGTTCGGGGACCATCTATGAAAACCTCTCGCTTTTTGCTA
>VDFB02106601.1:0-16751 GCA_007258455.2 Sequoia sempervirens | reverse complement strand
CTTCTAGTTCATCTTGGTAGTTGGACCAAAAGTCTTCAATATCCAATTTGTGCCCATATTTTTTACCCACTTATTTCTTCACTTTTTTGTATGGGTCAAAATGTCTTCAACTATGAAAGTTGAACCGAAAATTTTGCATCTCTACATCTAAATATTGGCTGACTAAGTTGAGGGACAAGAATATAAACCTCTTCCAAGTGTCAAAGGATATGGCATCGTTTCTCTATGTTTACTTTTAAACAATGGGTTTGAGGCACAAAGCTACCTTTTCATCTCTAACATCATAATATTATCATTTGGATACCTAGGGAACCTATATGGAGCCCTTAAGAACCCCTCCATTCTAAAATAAGTAAACTTGGGGAATTGGATAAAGCAATACCCAAACCTTCTGAGCATCTTCATAGCTAAGGAAGAGAGTCTTTTGTTTAGGCCCCCTTGTAAGGTTCAAATTATGAACATCAAAAATACATCATTCAATCTTGTGTATTGAGTTTTGGTATTTTCAATTTGTACTTGAGGGTAAAAATCATATACCTTATGTTTATTTGGGCTAGTGTCAACATGACCCGAACATGGTAATCCTTTATATATAAACTTGGATGCAAGAATGCATACAATATAGGAGGTCATGTTAAAAATACCAATCTTCTTCACCATCAAAAATGGTTGATGAAGATTATCACTAATGATCTAGGATCGAGGGAAATTCCTTGTTCCTCTCAAAATCTCAGCAATATAGAAGAACATCCAATTTTTTAAATAGATGATGAATAGATTCCCATTACTCTACTTAGACTTGAGTGACTAAGTCATTGACTTTAGTGATGAAGTCACTTCTATACAAATGTTTTGGAAACTTATTGATGGAATATTTAGGATGCTTCATTCACATCTCATTCACTAATTTTATGCATGCCTTTGGATCCTCATCAAACAATCATATGGTATGTTCTCTGGTGATTAAACATATGGTGGAGAAGGATGGGATTCCAAAAGTCTATAAAATAGAAGCAATAGAAATATCTTCTAGCACCTTCTCATTGGTAGCTATTATCTTCTTGGAATATTTTTGATAGTTCTCTCTCCTCTCCATTATGAGATTTAGACTTTGTATATGTTAGACACACAGGACAACTAAGAGGGGGGTGAATCAATTGTACATTAAAACCTTTAAACCTTCATTAATCTTTAAACCCTTATTATGCATAAATGTGAATGTAAACAAATGAAACATAACCACATCAAAAACCATACACAATAGAACACCAAATTTATGTGAAAAACCATAGTCAGGGAAAAAACACTGTGAGGATTAACTCATATATATATGAATAGCAACATCGATTACAAAAGGCTCACTACCTAAAGGACTCATTGTCCAAAGGAAAGAATGAAAGGTTCACTGCTAATGGCTTACTACTCAAATAGAAAGAGAGTAGAGACTGCTACAAGGAGGTTCACTACATCAGAGCAATAGGAGAATCCACCACAAAAACTCTACACTATTTTCAACCTTTCGCTCACTACCTCCAGCAATTATTCAAGCACATTGAAATGTAAACACCTTTTTCTCACTGCTTCTAGTAGTCATATTCATTTATGCTTGCACTCAAATCTCAACACTTGATCACACTTACATAATTTCACACCAAAAAACACACCACTCACTTCAAAAGTTGACCTTGCATATATATCCTCTACAATCTCAAACAATCTTCTCCAAGTTGGATTCAATGAAACATATGTACCTCAAACATTAAAATTCCACAAAATAGGTTGGCACTAAACACGTCCGCAATGGAAAGAAGTGAAGGAAAACCACACCAAGGGTTAACCTGGACCTAAAACTACATTGACATGCTACACCACACTTCCACAAACCACGAAACACATCCATAAGTAATTCTAACATGCAAAGTCAGCCAAACTAGCATTAACGGTAACAAGCAACCACATTCATACTTCACTAGGTATGAAAACATTTTTCTCTGTAGAGATGTGATTGCTAAAGGTGTGAAGTGGTTTTTGGGCGATGGGACTAGTATTCTTTTTTGGGAAGACATTTGGTGTGGGTTTTTCCCTTTAATTTCTCTCCCTTGGGCCCCTCCTATTGCTCCCCTCTGTAAATATCTTTTTGGAGTCAAGGTGGTGGATTACTTTGAGGATGGGGAGTGGAAGAATTTTCATGTTTGGGATCGGTCTTTGAAGATTTTTAAGTATTTCTTATGTAAGGTTCAGATTCTAGTATTTCCTAGATCAGATAGAATGGTTTGGGCCCCGTGTGCAAGTGGTAATTTTTCTATAGCCTTTTCTTTTTTGAGTTCTTTGGTTACTCTTGATTCTTTTCTATTTTGGGGGTGGCTATGGAATAAGCAGTTAATTCCTAAGGTGAATGTCATTTGCTAGCTGATTATGCAAGGTAAAGTTCTTACGATTCACAACCTCTATAAGAGGGGGTTTGTGATTCCCAATAGGTGTGTTCTCTATGAAGTTAATGGGAAAATTATTTTCATATCCTCATTGGATGCAAGTACTCGTTCGCCCTATGGAGTAAGTTCCTTAGACTCTGGGATTTGGGGTGGGTCTCTCCAAACTCTCTGGCTAAGTTTTATGATCAATGGAAGTTCCCTTCCTACTCTCCTGTGTTGCGTGGGCTCTGGGATCTTATGGCCTCGCATATTGCCTAGGGACTTTGGAAACAAATAAATAACATGATCTTTCGATATTCTAAGCTGAGGTTGATAATATTTTCATCAAGGTTTTTCACGCTATCCTGGAGAATTTTTCTCTCATTAGATCTGACTCTACTCGGTGTGATCCAACTATGTGCCTTGCTAGCTATGATCTTATGGTGACTTTGAATTGGAAAATCTCATCGGTTCATTTCATGACTCCCAAGGCTAGCACTATTGTGAGGAGGAACACAAGATGGAATCCTCCTCCAGCTGGGTGGATTAAAATTAACTTTGATGGGGAAGCGAAGGGGAATCTCGTGCCTGCAGGATGTGGGGGGTGTTAAGAGATAACTTTGGCAGACTTCTTAGAGCAATGGCACTCCCATTGGGTACAAAAACTAATCATTGCGTAGAGGTGGAGGCTGCATTCATGAGTGTTAGATATGCAATTAGTAAGGGTTTCTCCAAAGTCTGGTTGGAAGGAGATTCTATGAATATCATAAATTATTTGCATGGTACGCATCCCCTGAGTTGGAACATGGATCAGTTAATAAACGATATGGTAATTATGTTACAATATTTTGATGAGACTTATGTCTCTCACGTTTATCAGGAAGGAAACTCTCTTGTTGATTATTTTCCCAATTTAGTTGTCAGCCTTAGTGAATTTTGCTCATGGGAGGAGGGATCGATCATTCCTGTGAATGCTAGAAACATCTTAAGAATTGATGGCATCGGATAAGGTGATGCGGCTTTTATGTCCTTGTACTTCGTACTTCCCCCCATCTGGCATGCTTTGTGGGTGTCTTATGGTTATTTCACTTTCTTTTTGGTATCTTTTTCCAAGGTTTTGTTTGTTTTGTTTGGGCTACCATGGGTGGAGATAGATTTCGAGTCGAGCTAGACTCCTATGGTGATATTCAAAGAAAAAAGAAGCTTTGGAATATTCTTCGGCATGGCAATTTCACTCCATTTTTGGAGAGATTGCACAAGCATGACCCTAATTCCTTGGCCAAGTTTGTCTCTTTCTGGCATTATCACAAGCTTGTGATGAAAGTGTTGGAGGTGGAAGTGAATGGGTACCTTATTGCCACCGTTATGGGGATACCGACTGTGGGAAGGAAGTTTATCAAAGACAAAAAGAGCAATGAGGAGGCGATGACCTATTTTTTTAAGGATGACGAGCGAAAGAATTTGGTCAAGTTGGAGAGTTGGGGTTATGATAGAACCTTTCTCAAGAAGATCTGGGCTAGGGTTGCAGAGGTAATGATGTGGTACGTGACGCTGGAAGGAAGATTTAAGGCTCTTCTTGGTCACCATTTCACTCTTCTTAATCATTCCAGGAATGGCTTGTTTATTTCCTTTCCCTTTTTATTTTATCTTCATTGGAGTCCTCGGTGTATTCTCATCTAAAGAATAGGAGGGCCCCTGTCCTCCATGAAGGGCTTATTCTGCTTATAATGGGGCATGTCCAGTCTCTTACCCCAACTCCAGCCATCAAAGGCAAAGAAGATATTTTAAGTGCTTTATCTGGGTCGTCAGATTCAGATTCCTCTTCAGATGAGGAGGAGGAATGGAGTGAGGACGAGGATGATGTCTCCCCTGGGGGTGTGGCTTCAGCTTTGAAGAAAAGGAAGGTAGTGGGTTCAAAGAGTAATAGGGTACCTAAGAGGTTGTCCATTTCTAGGAGTGATGATACGGAGGTAGGGTCGGAGGGGTCCTCTCCTAAGGCTGTGGAAGTGGTTGTTGATAAAGGTGTTGTTGGTGGGGCTCTTGAGGTTGGGACCTAGGGTAATGTAGGTTCAATTTATAAACCGAGAATACTGTCAAAGAGGTTGGCCAATTTGAAGAAAAAGGATTATGTAGTTGCGGCCAGGGACTCCAAAGAGGCTAAGGAAGGTAAGATTCCTATTGACAAAACAGTGACTACTGAGGATTCTCCAGTTCATGATATGCCTAAGGTGTCTCAGGACAAGGAGGTTAGGGATCTAAATATGGAAGATGAGCAAAAGAAAAATGTTAACCGCCCTTGAAGATTGATCCTCTTTCAGAGGATTTTTTGTATCTAGACAAAGATGATACTTCTATGTTTGGTTTGTTGGATATGGCTAGGGTTGGGGCTATGGGTACCTTCAAATTGGCCAAATGGACTTTACAAGAATTCAATAAAATCAATATCAAGCTAAGAGGCTTAAAGATGAATATGTAGAATGTTCAGAAGGCCTCTATGTTTGACATCCTCATTGATAGAATGGTGGAGCTAGAAGGTTCATTTAATGACTTTAAGTCACTTTGCAAGGAAAGACTGCAAGCCCTTGAGGCCAAGGTTGCTGGTATAAATGGTGATATTAAAAAATTGTTGCAGGTGAGCCATACCTCAGTCAAGAATAGTGTAGAAGCTTTGGAAATTCTCTTTAAGAAAATTGGTTAGCTCAAAGAAGATTAGGTTCTCTTCTTAGAGATCATGGAGAAAGAGAAAATTTCTAAGGGAAAGGGTAAAAAAGTTGTGAAGGATGATGATAAGGTACATGTTGGTAGAGGTTCGGCTGAATGGAAGAAAGCTTTTGATGTTGAGAAAAAGGAACTGCTAGATATGGTTGAAAAACATAAGAACTAGTAGATTGAGATGACCAAAACTCTGAGTGGCCTTAACTATTTTCTTGTTTCTTTCTGTTTCTGTTGGTTTTTAGTCTCTTGTAGGTTGTTTCATTGTTGTTTTGTGGGTGGGTGTTGCTACTTGTTGTTTGTCTTTTATTAGTTTGGCACCTGTGGTGGCTAGTTTTTTTGCTATTGATTACTTGTTGAAGCAACATTTTGTTGTAAAGGGTTTTGGGTCCCTTCAAAACCTATTTTTCCCATATAATCAAAACATTGCACAACATCTTGGAATATTCCAACACCAATTTCCAATATTCAAACACACTGGTCTACCTTCATTCCTCTCCACCACAAAAATATTTTGGTGCCAACCTAATTTTAATATGCACATTTGAGGTGCATAACCAACCTTGTAGATTGTGTTCAAGGTTGAGGATGGTATATATGTGTGATAAATTGATGGAGGAAGGGTGTGAAAAGGTGTGAAGTGTGAAGTGTTGAGATGTGAAGAGAAAAAGTGTGAAATTTAGTGTGAGCTTTAATTCTTAAGACTACTAGAAGTAGTGGGCAGAAGGTGTCTACATTCTTCAGAGAGAGTATGAATGTTCTTGTGAAGCAATGGTGGATCTTTTTTGTTGCTCTGAGATGAATTTCTCATTGTAACAATCTTCTATATTCCTTTTTCTAATCTAGTAGTGAGCCATTGGTAGTGATCCCTTCTTTATTTTGGGTAGTGAGCCCTTTGGTAGTGATCCCTTCTTTATTTTGGGTAGTGAGCCCTTTGGTAGTGAGTCTATTATATTCAGTGTTGCAATTACTTTATATTGTGAGCTAATCCTCACCGTGGTTTTTCCCTTCTTTGGTTTTCCACATAAATTTGGTGTTCTCATGTGTATGGATTTTTTTACATTACTGTTTCTCATGTTTATACTTCTCTAATGCATGATAAGGATTTAATGGTTGTTAAGGGTTTAAGGACTAATGCAGATCTAAATGTTAATGATATTTTTGATGTTTTAAGGTACAACTGATTCACCCTCCCCTCTCTTATTTGACTTGTGCATTCAACATAGTATGGGTTCCTAAAATAGGATATTAGGTAGAAGAGAGTGTGATCATTGGTCTTGTTGATCACATGTTCAGCATGCCAAGAGATCCAAAAGAAGAGAGATATAAGACATATGAGGAGAAATATAGTGTTATACATATGGAGCACAAATAAAAGGAAATCAAGAAGAATGCAAAGAAGATGAAGGAATAAGTAGTGGAGATGATGGGACTACCACAGGGCCTTGTGGAGAAATCCAAAGGTATATCTAGTCCTTTAGAAGGTGCCCCCAGTTATAGGAGGTCAGGTAGGACCTCTACCCCCTCTCTAATTATTGCCAATTCCTCTAGGACTAAACCTACAATTGGTTTCAAAAGGAAAGAATCTTATAGTGCCCTTGTAAAACAACAAATTGATTTCTAGAGGAGAAGAAAAGAGAAGGTAATAAGAGAACAGTATGTGAGTGTAAATGTTGATGATAAGGAAGAAGGACCACAATTGGTCTGGAAGAGAAAAACTAGTGTCTCTCAAGTAGAGACAAGTGTATTTAGAAAGAAAAAAATGATATTGTGGATATTGATAGTGAGGAAAAAGTAGAGAAGGAGAAACAAGCTTTCGTGATTCATGTGAGGGAGAAGAAGTTCAAAAAGAAGGAAAATCACCCAAAGGGAAAGGAAAGAAGAAGACTACGCTGGCCTAAAAATAGAGCCCTATGAAGTTTGAGGCCTTGGTGAGTTGTATTTTAGAATATGGGAACCTAGAAGAGATTGTTGCACAATATTCTACTAGAAATGTGTTAGAAAAAGGTGTGTTGTACACCTTGCATAATGCATTTAATGTAATTATTCTTGGGGCCACTTTATGTTGCATGTAACATTGGGACATAAGTTAAGTTGTTAAAAATTTAATTATTTAATATTGGGGAAAATAAATAAATAAAGTACCCAATATTAAATATGGGGACATGGTTTTGTAATCTCATGGTTTTAGTCACATGGTTTTGTGTAATACCACTTGGTGGTTTTGTGGGAGCTTGCTTCTATAAAAGCAACCACAAAGGTAGTTGTTTACGTTGGTAATTTTGCATGTTAGCTCTGGTTAGCATTTGTGATGGTTTGAAGCATGGCATAAGATGTGTGGTTGCATGCTTGTTCACATGGATTGCTTGGACAGGGCTTGTTGCTTTAGTGGTGTTCATATAGACTCTAAAGATGTATTGTAATCTTTATTGTTGAATAATACATGAGAGATGGATGCTTTTGGAGGCTGGGTTTTCCCAGGGTATATCTTGTGTCATATTTTCATGGGTATGTTGTCTATTCTCTTGCATGTGGATTATGAATACTTAGTTGCATAGATTTCTCTTTTGGGTTATGTGGAAATTGTCTTTAAATGGCTGCAAGTTTCCAATAAGTGGTATCAGAGCCATGGTTGTGGTTGTATAACCCTAGATTGAGAAAAACCTTGTTTAATTTTGAATCTAAGAATGAAAGGCAAGGCAAGATATGAGGGTTTTGCGGGTTGTTTATTGCAAATATGAGGGTTTTGGGTTTGCTATTTTGATGGGTTGTTTGCAGATTTGGGGTGTGAGAAATTTTGGGTGAAAAGGGTTTCTTAGTTTTGTATTCAAGTGGGGGTTTTGTGGGGGGAAATTTATAGAAAACCTTCTGGAACAAAATAGACCTCATAATTGGATCTAGGTTGGCCAAGAGACGAATTTTGATATATAACTCAACCTATTTATGTTACTGGAAAAAAATGCAAAAAAAAATTTGTAAAAAAGCCCTATTTCGGATTGTACAATCGTCATGCAGAAAAAATTTTAAAAAAAAATTTAAATTTCGTCGGTCTGAATTATTTACCTACAAAAATGAAAAATTAAAAAATATATATTGTAAATGGGGGGCAATAAAAAGTTTCATTGAAAAAAAAATATAAATGAATTTTTTGTTTGGGGGGGTCAACCACCACATACCACTTCCTGTTACTGTGCACTATCGATGCCAATATCGAAGGTAACGCTAGTCCCATCGCCTGCCAATCGGGCAAAGCCTACCAATACAAATGCCAATCCAAGTGTGCTATCACCAACTTTGGGTTTTAAACTTCTTTTTTTAAATTGAAAATTTTATTATTTTAATTTGTCTCCCATGAATTTTAAATGCCAAGTGATTTTCTAACCTGTAGACCCTAAATCTGCATTTTGCTCAAAAACAAACAAGCATGAGTATTGTTAAATCAAGCAAAATCAAATATAGAATCCATATGAAATATAGAATCATGCTTCATAATGCAATCCAAACAACAAAATATCAACTAAACTAAGTGAAAGCATAAAGAAGCAAGAATTCAACTCTATCTCATATTGGATTGGTGTCACATGTGCTAGTGACCCTTTCCCAATCCTTGATCAAAGCTAAAAATGATAAAATGCCAATGGAGATGATGGAGTGAAATGATGAACAAGATCAAATCTCAAATGAAGAGAGTAACCTTGCATGAAATTGTGGAGGATTGTGGAGGATTTGCTCAAAGATGAAGCACCTATTTAAAGATTTTCAAAAATGCCAAGTGTTGAAGAGGGACCAAGGTGGACTGCAAAACAAGCCAATGAGTTGAGGACACCGTCAGCCCATGTGATTGGGCTGATGTATGTGCAAGATTTGGGAAGAGTGCCCAAGAGGGGGAAATTTTGAATTCAAATTTGCAATAAATTTTGAGAGGGGGACAAGAAAGAAGAGCAATAAATGCCCTGTTTGACTTGTCATGTTAAGGGAAAATGGGGTTTTAATAAATCAATAAAATTGATTTATTGTGCAAGTGGATAGATCTAGATAATGCAAGTGGGATGGGATTAGCATTAGGTTAGGATTAGATTAAGTTAATGATGATTAGGCTGATTTAATGCTGATTAGATGATTTGACTTTTTGGACTTTGGTAATTGATTTATTTAAATCATAAAATGATGAAATATAATTTAGGATTTGATTTAAATGGAGTCCTGATTTATTTAATTAAATGGATGATGCAAAATGAAGGTTGAATGATAATGTTTATTTGATAAATGAGATTATTTAATGAATGGATGAAAGTGATGAATGGTCCTAATGCAACGTCTAGTTCGGTTGATGAATGAACATGATCAAATGCAGAATGTTAATTTTGCATGTCTACACTAACATGAAAATTTGAATATAGAAATTATAACGCATTTAAATGTAAATTTTGGTTCCACTACCAGGTGGGTGGCACCACCCGGGTGGGGCCGCCACCCAGCCACCAAGGGTGGCTAAAATTTTTTTGCCTCACATGCAAACTATTGTTTTACTTTGAAGGGGCAAAACTTTTGCCCAGGGTGTTTGTTTTTTCTCTTCTTGGACTCGTTGGAAAGGTGACTCAGAGCTCTACATTGTGGTGCTAGATATTTTTCCAAATTTTGTATTTTTGATAGTGTTTTTCTTGTTCAAATTCAGGTGTTCTATTTGAGCTTCGAGAGGTAATATCAGGTGCATACGGAGTCAGATTTTGGACTTCAAATAGTCAACGGAAAGCTTGTTCAAAACATTATACAGTGGATCAGATTTGGAGTTATTTTGGCATGGTTTATTTTTTGTTTTCCTTATTTGACCTTTCTATGGGTTACTTTGAATATGGTGATACTATGAGTTTATGGATGATTGGATCTTGGAGATTTGATGTTGGATTCATTGCATGCTCAGTTGTACATCTCATATTATTCTCTCATTTGGCATGGTTATCAGTATATGTTTGATTTTTTATGTTGTATTTTTGTATCTACAAGTTGTGCAATGTTGTAGGTAGTCTATACTTACATGTTGCATTTATGACTTGGACATGGGTTGTCTTTTCCCATTGATATTTCAGTGTTGATACATGTTCAATTTTGGTGGCTTGGTTTAGTCACTTGGTTTGTTGGTTTTGTTGTCATTTTGAGGAGGTGAGATGGTATTACTAGGTACAGTCATGATATGAGACCTATGCAGTTGACTATAATTATGCAGATATGTGGGCATAGTTGGGTTGAGTTGTTGTTACATTTGGTGGTAATCATAGTGTCATGGATGTTTCTTGTTCTTTAAAGACTTTGGCATGTCATGGTGGTTTATGTAGGTGTATGGTTGATGGTTTTTTGGTTTGGTTTTAGGAGGTTGTTTCTCATCTCCTAGATTCTTATTTGGTTCTTTGACTATGGTACTTGGATGTGGACATGTTTGGCAAATCAGATTAGAGGTTGATTTGGTGTTTGAGCCATTTGGTCTACATGGGTATTCTCTTGGATATCTTAGTTTGTAGTTTACTGATGTGATGATGATTTTTCTTGTTTCCATGATTGGATCTATAAGTCATGTAGGTTGTGGATTAGCTACCCGTTTACTTGCAGTGGGATGACTTGATTGTGGATTTCCTTTATTTACTAGGTTTGATTCATTGTTGTTGCAGAATTTGTCAGTTGGCCTTGTTCTTGGTCATTTGTGCATTGGTATGTGTGCTTAGAGATGAGAAGATGGATGTTTCTTATAGTACCTAGATAGTTGTTTATGGGACTTATAGCGTGTGGTTTATCATGATGTCATGGCTAGCTTGGTTACACTTTTCAGTGGGAGCTTTTGACAATGATGGTTTGGAGGTCATAGGTATCTTCTTGGGTTGGAGATTTTGGTTCTACTTGTTATGTTACTGACATTTCAATTGTGTGTGTAGACTTGTATGATCTTCATGGAGAGGATGGTTGTCATGATGCCATGTGTGACTCTGTATCATAGTTCAGTGGGAGTTGTTGGTAGTAATGTGGATTCACCATTTGATGGTGGATGGTCTTCTACAATGATTGTTGGTGCCATGGATGGACTCTTGGTTTCTACTTTTATGTAGTGATAGTTCATTGGCATATTTGGTTTCATTGACAAGGGATCGTTTTATTCATATTGATTACATATGTTGATTCTTGGTTTATAATGTTTGGCTATTTTTTCATGGTTTACTCTTGATACCTGTTTAGATTTTGGCATGGTACTTTTTCTCTTGAGACCAGGATGTATATGTGTTATGGTGCATGTGATCTCCTAGGAGGAGATGGTTAGATCATGGATGTCATGTTTATGTTCCTGATTCTTGATTGGAGCTTTGACATTGATCAAGTGTGGTTCTCTTTTTATTGGGTACATTGATCATTTGCTTGATTACTTCATGATGGTGCTATGTTGCATTTGGACTTTGGCATGAATTGGTTGGTTATAGGTACTCATGGATACTTGGATACATAGGTGAGGCTTGAGTTCTCTTGTGATTAGAGACATGTGTTGAGATGGTTACTCTTGATCAGATTTCAGTAGGAAGTCTAAGGAGCCTACACCTTGGTTGGACATGATTTCAACATGGACCTATGAAGAGAGTGCTCTTGGATGAGTCATGATGACTTGGATATCTTGGAGGAGCATTCTCATTCCCCACTCTTGGTCTTCTCAGTGGTTTCACATGAGAGGTATTGCTCATTGTTACTTTTAGGTACTTTAAGTTTATGCTTTATCTTCTCATGCATTTGTATCTTGAGCTTATGATATATAGTTTTGGAGGGTTCATTTGAGGAGGTTGGAATGCTTATCTCCTTATGAATTGTGATTACATTCATTGATGTTGAGTTTAGAGATGTACTGGGCTTATTTCCTCTCCATTGGGAATGGATTTAGTTTTGATCTTCTTGGTTATAAGAGAGGCTTACATCCATGTTGGGATTACATGGATACATATGTTATGTTTTGATCTTGGTGATTGAATGGTTGGGTGTTGTCATGGATTTTCTTTTGGGGTGTTGTGTAGGAGATCATACTTGACATAGTTGGTATTTAGAGGTGTATGTAGGATATTTTTCTATAGGTATATGATGTGCAAAGTTTCTCTCTTTTGGTCTTGGTTATCTTCTTGGATGTTTGATTTCACATTACATTGGTTTGAGGTTTGGTTGGAGCTATTGTGATCACTAGCTTGTGGTCATGTCTTTTCACTTCTGTTCTTGGGTGATGACATGGAGGCTCCTTTATCTTTTTCCTTTGTTGGGTGTGGATAACTTAGGAGAGCTATGGATACTTGTGGTGAGAGTTGTTCTTACAGGTTATTGATTGACAGGTTCGCATATCATTGTGGATGATTCCTTGGTTCTACATGCTATTGTTTACACTTTTTATATGATGTTATTGGTAGATTTGGTATGCCTTGATCTTTTTCATATTTTCATTACCTATGCAATGGGAGCTCTTGGATTTGTATGTCATTCTTTGACAGGTTTTACACATGGAATTTATGATTGTAGTTTATGGGTGTATATGTTTATGGAATGAGTTTACTATGTTTATTATACCTTGGAGGTATGGATAGTTGGATGTGTTGGCACTTGTTGTTGGTTTTATTTCAGCTATGGGTTTGTGTATCTTGATAGCTAATGGTGCATATTGATACCTTTAGATTGAGTGTTTGTGTTTTGGATATCAGTTGAGCAAGACTTATGCTTCATTGTGATAGATTGTGTGGCTTCTCTATTGGATGGCTTCTTATCTTTGTGCATTGGCATGATGGAGGATGAGAGAATTCATGCTTGGGATGGTGGTCACTTTGATTCTTGTTGCAGGTATCTTGATGGATCACATGGAGCACTTTGATTCCATGATGGTATATGTGGCTATATGGATTGTTCATTTGATTCATGTTTTGAGGTTACTTGTTCCCCTTATGTAATGTATACAAGTGGGAAAATGTTAGGAAAAGGTGTGTTGTACACCTTTCATAATTTATTTAATGTAATTATTCTTGGGGCCACTTTATGTTGCATGTAACATTGGGACATAAGTTAAGTTGCTAAAAATGTAATTATTTAATATTGGGGAAAATAAATAAATAAAGTACCCAATATTAAATAAGGGGGCATGGTTTTGTAATCTCATGGTTTTGTGTAATAACACTTGGTAGTTTTGTGGGAGGTTGCTTCTATAAAAGCAACCACAAAGGTAGTTTTTTAGGGATGCAAGTTTGCATGTTAGCTCTAGTTAGCATTTGTGAGGGTTTGAAGCATGGCACACGATGTGTGGTTGCATGCTTGTTCACATGGATTGATTGGAGAGGGCTTGTTGCTTCAATGGTGTTCATGGAGACTCTAAAGATGTATTGTAATCTTTATTGCTGAATAATACATGAGAGATGGATGCTTTTGGAGGTTGGGTTTTTCCCTCTTGAGGGTTTTCCCAGGGTACATCCTGTGTCATATTTTCATGGGTATGTTGTCTATTCTATTGCATGTGGATTTTGAATACTTAGTTGCATAGATTTCTCTTTTGGGCTATGTGGAAATTGTCTTTAAATGGTTGCAAGTTTCCAACAAGTGGTATCCGAGCTTTGGTTGAGAAAAAATCTTGTTTGAGTTTGAATCTATGCATTGCATAAGAGAATGAAAGGCATGGCAAGATATGAGGGTTTTGTAGGTTGTTTATTACAGATCTAGGGGTTTTGGGTTTGTTGTTTTGATGGGTTGTTTGTAGATTTGGGGTGTGAGAAATTTTGGGTGAAATGAGTTTTGGTTTTAAGCGTCATGGAGGTTTTGTGGGGAGAAATTTTATGAAGACTTCATGGAACAAAATAAACCCCTTACACTGATCCGGTTGGTCGAGATGAATTTTGATATATAATTTGCCCTATTTTGGTTATTGAAAAAAAAAAGCAATTGTTTTTGTAAAATGCCCTATTTTTACAATTGTACGACCTCAGAAAATAAAATATTGAAATCCGAAATTAAAAATACTCCTCTTGGTGAAAAAATTATTCCTGCAAAATAAACCAAAAAAAAAAAATATATAAATCAAAAAGTGAGGTGGGGGGCTGAAAAGTTTTTAATAAAAAAAGATATATAAAAATTGGGAGGTCACCCTCCCCTCCCCCCCTGTACTCTTTGCAGCCAGTGTGACTGTAGTTGCATAGACTACAGTCCGTGCGCCTACAGTAGCACGAAGCTGGCGAGCTGCTGGCTTCGGCCGATAGGGCCTATCGGTGGGCCATTGACTGCCTAGCCTTCGAGCTTTAAAAAAAAAACTTATTTTTTTATAAAATTTAATTTTCATTGAAAATTCTGCCGATTTAAACAAAAAGCCACAGACTTCAAAATTTTTTAAGCCAAAGTTTAATGGGGTGTCAGGTCCGCCATAAGGGGTGGAATTTTTTTTTTGAATGGAAAATTAAATTGGATTGAAATCCATTTTGGATTCTGCCACCACCCAGGTGGTGGTGCTGCTGGAGGGCCACCTTGGGGCTACCAATGCTCATTTTATAGACAAATTGGACAATTTTTGTTCTCGGGGGCATAATTTTCGCCCAGGTGCTCTGTTTTTCGACTTCTTGGACTCATTGGAAATCTGACTTAGTGGTCTACACTGTGGTGATAGTGATTTTATGATATTTTTACAATTTGGATAGTGTTTTTCTTACTGGAAGTCAGATGTTTGTTTTGAGCTTTGAGAGGGCATATCTTGAGCATTCAAAGTCAGGTTTTGGACTTTGAATATTTGATGGAAAGCTTGTTTAGAGCACTACATGGTGGATCAAGTTTGAAGTTATTTTGGCATGGTTTATTTTCTATTTTTTTAATCTAAGTTTTTTATGGGTTAATTTGACTATGGTGATACTATGAGTTTATGGACGATCGGATCTTAGAGATTTGATGTTGGATTCATTGTATGCTCAGTTGTACATCTCAAATTATTCTCTCATTTGACATGGTTATCAGTATATGTTTGGATTTGTATGTTACATTGTTGTATCTACAAGTTGTGCAATGTTGTAGGTGGTCTATACTTACATGTTGCATTTATGACTTGGAAATGGGTTGTGTTTTCCCATTGAAATTTTAGTGTTGATGCATGTTTAGTTTTGGTGGCTTGGTTTAGTCACTTGGTTTGCTGGTTTTGTTGTCATGTTGAGGAGGTGAGATGGTATTACTAGGTACAGTCATGATATGAGATCTATGCAGTTGACTATGATTATGCAGATATGTGGACACAGTTGGGTTGGGTTGTTGGTACATTTCATGGTGTGTTTGGTTCCTTAACTATGGTACTTGAATATGGACATGTTTGGAAAATTAGGTCAGAGGTTGATTTGGTGGTTGCATTTGGTCTATATGGTTATTCTCTTAGATATCTCAGTTTGCAGTTTATTGATGTGATGATGAGTTTGCATGTTTCAATGATTGGATCTACAAGTCATGTAGGTTGTGGATTAGCTACCCGTTTACTTGTAGTGGGATGACTTGGTTGTGGATTATCTTTATTCACTAGGTTTGATTCATTATTGTTGTAGACTTTGACAGTTGGCCTTGTTCTTGGTCATTTGTACATTGGTAAGTGTGATTAGAGATGAGAGGATGAATGTTTCTTATAGTACATAGATAGTTATTTTTTGGGACTTGTAGCATGTGGTGTATCATGATGTCATGGATAGCTTGGTTACACTTTTTAGTGGGAGCTTTTGACAGTGATGGATTAGCGGTGATTGGATATGTTTATGATGGTTTGGAAGTTGTAGGTATCTTCTTGGCTTGGATATTTTGGTTCTACTTGTTATGTTACTAACATTTTAGTTGTGTGTGTAGACCTGGATGATCTTCATAGAGAGGATGTTAGTCATGTTGCCATGTGTGACTTGGTATCAAAGTTTAGTGGGAGTTTTTGGCAAGTGATGTGGATTCACCATTGGATGGTGGATGGTCTTCTATAGTGATTGTTGGTGTCATGGATGGACTCTTGGATTCTACTTTTATGCAGTGATGTTTCATTAGCATCTTTGGTTTCATTGATAGGGGATGGTTTGATTCATGTTGATTACCTATGTTGATTCTTGGTTTAGGGTGTTATGGTATTATGTCATCGTTTAATATTTATTACATGTTAGAGTTTTGGAATGATACTTGTTCTCTTGAGACCGATGTATGCATTGAGTTTCATGATCTCCTAGGAGGAGATGGTTAGATCATGATGTCATGGTTATGTTCTTGATTCAGCTGTTAGGACTTTGACTATTGATCTTGGTGGTTCTCTTTGTATAGAGTGCATTGATAATTTGCTTGATTACTTCATAATGGTACTATGTTGCATTTGGAGTATGGAATGGATTGTTTGGTTACAATTACTCATGGATACTTGGAGACATAGGTGAGGCTTGAGTTCTCTTATGGTTAGAGAGATGTGTTGAGATGGTTACTCTTGATGAGATTTCAACAAGAAGTCTGAGGAGCCTACACCTTGGTTGGACATGAGCTCAACATGGACCTATGAGGAGAGTGTTCTTGGATGAGTCATGATGACTTGGATATCTTGGAGGAGCATTTCCATTCCCCACTCTTGGTCTTCTCGACGGTTTCACTTGAGAG
>VDFB02106600.1:0-21896 GCA_007258455.2 Sequoia sempervirens | reverse complement strand
AGGTGGTACAGGTCCTAGGCCAGCTTCATCAGAGGATAGCACTGCCTAGTGCATTGTATATGATATTTTCATGATATTCTGTTGAGACATTTTGTATACATCGTGAGATGATCACATTTTGATGATATATATCATTTGTGAAGCTGACATCCTTTGTACATTTTGGACATTCATTTTGAGATATATGAAATGCAGCGATGATTTATGATGTGATATATGATGCCCATATGATATGTATGATATAATGATTTCATGATTTATGATATTTATATACATGATTTTGAGATGAAATTTATTTTATTAATGAATGTATATGGTAGTAATGTATGCTTTAATTTTATGATTTTCTGATACAAATGTATGAAATGATGTTTTTGTGAATGTCAAAATATACTCAGTCATTTTTTTGAAAATATATAAACATTTGATTCTTTGCCAGCTTTTTAGAAATCTATAAATGCAAAATGCAAATTCTAACATGAATGCAAATCTATACTAACCATGCAGGACATTCATACAATATTGCCATTTGGAGTGCTTATACATGCTTTTTGTATCATCATAGAGCTTTGAATTGTTGAAAGTTAATACAAGCATCAAAGGGTATGTTAGCACCAGTGATGACCTGAGTATTGCTTTCATGATTTTTAATATAGCAAATTAATACAAGCATCTAGGTATAATTGAACCGAGATGACCTGAGTATTGCTTGCATAAACAGACAAGAGTTAACCCGTTTCCCATGCAAATTCTGAAATGTTATCCATGATACATAGTAAAGCATGCCTCGCGACCAATTTGCATAGTACTAATGATTTCCTCGCAAATAGCAGACAAAGAAAAATCATACTCCTTCCTTGCTCTTCTAGTTCAGTACATCATTGAATTACTCCAGAGATATGATAGAAAATCAAACAACCATTCAAATCCTGCTTAAAGTATTTCAAACATTTATTCAGATTAAGATCATCCAATTTTTAGTTATCATCATTGATATTCTCATTTGTTTGAAGCATGTTGTTTCGATTTCCATTGGCATTGAATAAACATGTTGTGATTGAGTTGATACGACAACGTTTGTTTTATTTTGTCAAACTATTATTTGTCTATTTGTGATATTCTGAAAGCTCGTTGCCCCTCTCTTATTTGTATGTTTCTGCGTTTTTCCCCCAATGTAAACACAACCTATGATAAAAGATATAGCTACCCCATCAAGCCATGATGAAAGATAAGGATTCCATCAAGATGATATGGATAATGAAAGATATATACAGAGGATAGATATGAATGAAAAAATGAAAACAAGACATAAACTAATAAATGAGCCCATTTTAATTACAAGTAACGCCTCGCTGCCGTTTTCACTACTTATTTTACTAAATTTTTCAGATTTTTCTAATTTTTGATTTTTTCGTGACTTTTTCTAATTTTTTTTTGATTTTTTTCGTGACTTTTTATGATTTTTTGATTTTTTTTAGGACTTTTATGATTTTTTATTTTTTAGACTTTTCTTATTATTAGAAATTTTTCAAAATGAATACTATTGACCACCTTCGTGTCCCTCCTCTCGATGTGGATAACTCCGATATGCACCGTAACCGCATGTCGCTACGATAACAAAATGACCAAGCCAATTAGGTTCAAATTTCCTTTCTCTGCCTTACCGACACGTGATTTCTCTCAAACTAAGTCACCACTTGAAATCTCCGGCTTAACTCGATTATAACTATGGGACATAACTTGTTGATAACCTTCAAATGATCACCGCGATGTTGACGCTTTCATCTAACAATTCTAGTTCTTGGAGGCGAGAAACTCTGTAGTCTTCATCACTTATCAATCCCTTGAGTGAAACCCTAAGCAAAGGTATTTCAACTTCTAATGGTAAAATTGCTTCTGCTCCATAGACTAAAGCATATGGTGTAGCTCCTGTTGGTGTGCGAACACTGGTTCTGTATGCCCACAAAGCTGGGTTTAATTGAACATGCCAATCACGTCCAGCATTATTTACTATCTTCTTTAATATCTTCAAGATAGTTTTGCTTGAAGCTTCGCTGACCATTACCCTCAGGGATAATAAGGTGTAGAGAACTTGTGTTGGATGTGAATCTTTCACAAAGTTCATCCACATCTTGATTCTTGAAAGGCCTTCCATTATCAGTGATGATAGAATTAGGAATTCCATATCGACAGATAATGTAATTTAGGATAAATGAAGATATTTGTTTACCAGTTACTGTTGTCAAGGGAACAACTTCAATCCATTTTGTAAAATACTCCGTAGCTGTGATGATGAATTTATGACCATTTGACGATGAAGGATGTATTTTTCCAACAAGATCTAGTCCCCACTGAGAAAAAGGCCATGTCGAAAGGAAAGGTTGCAGTTCCTGCGCAGGCACATGAATAAGATTCCCGTGGATCTGGCATTTAGAACACTTCTTGACAAAATTAAAAGAATCTTTCATGGTAGGCCAATAGTACCCCATTCACAAGCTTCTTAGCTAAGGGTCAAAACCACCAATGAGTTCCACAAATACCACCGCGGAACCCTTGTGTTGGCTTTTTCCGTGATTCACACGCTCAAGACATCTAAGGAGGTAGGTATCATCACACTACGACAAATGCATATTGGCAATTAAGGTATAAACGGGATGATCAAGGAATGAAATTATATTTTGGTTTCGGGATAAATCTAAAGGCAAGATGTTATCTTTCAAATAGGTATATGTTTTGCCATATAAGGGTGAATCTGAACCAGTCAAATGACATATAACTTGGGTTTCAGGATTATCATATGCAGGAGAACAACAATTGTTCCACCAAGAATTCATACTTGGTTTGATCTTCTGATATTTGTAATAAAGAAGCAATGGTAGCCATTGCATTTGCAGCTTTATTGTCAATTCTTGATATTTGTGAAAACTTAATTGACACAAAATATTTCTTATAATCATCCACCATGTTTTTGTATGGTAACAACTTATCATCTTTGTTTGATAATCATCATTAATTTGATTAATGATAAGTTGTGAATCACCATAAACTTCCAGCTCTGTAATCTGCCATTCCAAAGCTATCTTTAATCCTATGAGTAATGCCTCATATTCTACTATGTTATTTGTGCAAGGAAACATCAACCGATATGATCTTGAGATGGTATGTCCTTCAGGTGTAACAAAAAGAATCCCTGCCCCCGAGCCATATTGTGTATATGATCCATCAAAGTATAATGCCCATGGTCTCTGAATTGTTGTTGTAAAGACGCCCTGCATCGTGAAACTCAATGTGTGCATTGGATTTTCTTCTTGTAAAGGAGCTTCAGCCAACTGATCTGCAATAACCTGTCCTTTAATGGCTTTTCAATCTACATAGTGAATATCAAACTCACTTAAGATCATTACCCATTTTGCAAGTCTTCCTATTAAAGTAGCTCAGCTTAATAGGTATTTCAATGGATCAATCTTTGTTATCAGCTTAACTGTATGAGTCAACATATAATGTCGCCACTTTTGAGAAGCAAACACTACTGCAAGACAAGCTTTTTCAATGAAACTGTAGTTTAACTCATGTCTTGTTAAGGTTTTGTTGATATAATATATGGCCCTTTCTTTACCTGTAGAGTCTTCTTGTGCTAGCAATGCTCCCAAAGATACTTCTATTTCTGAAATATAAAGTATGAGTGGCTCTCCTGGAATAGGTGGAATTAAAACTGGTGGATGTGTAAGATATTGCTTGATCTGATTGAATGCTGCTTCACATTTTTCATCCCATTTAAATGGGACATTTTTATGCAATAAATGTGTAAATGGCAAGCTTTTGTCTGCCAGTTGAGCTATAAACCTTCTAATGGACTGTAATCTTCCTTGCAATGATCTTAATTGACTGATATTTCATGGTGGAGGCATGTCCATTATAGCTTGTACCTTTTCTGGATCAACTTCTATTCCCTTTTCTGAAACAATGTACCCTAGGAGTTTTCCAGATGTAGCGAAGACACATTTCTTTGGATTTAGTCAACATTGAACTTCTCCATTCGATAAAGATTTTTGATAAGATTTCCGGTGTGTTCATCTCCGTGTATGAGATTTGGAAGAGTAAATCATCAACATAATCTTCCATGAATGTATGCATCATATCATGAAAAATAGTTGTCATTGCTCTTTGATAAGTAGCTCCAGCATTCTTTAACCCAATGGCATTACATTCCAACAATAGGTACCCCAAGGACATGTGAAGCGGTTTTATCTTGATCTTCTGGTGCAATTTTTATCTGGTTGTATCCTCGAAAAATCCATCCATTAATGAATACATAGCATGGCCAGCAGTTAAGTCAACAATCATGTCTATGTTGGGCAAAGGAAAATCATCTTTGGGGCAAGCTTTATTTAAATCCCCGAAATCTGTACAAACTCTGATCCTTCCATCTGGCTTTGAAACAGGTACAATATTGGAAATCCATTCACATAATCAATAGTTCGAATGAATCCAACATCCAAAAGCTTCTTTAATTCTTCTTTGACCAATAATGCAACATGTGGATGCATTTTTATGAGCTTTTGCTTTACAGGCTTTGTCCTAGGTTTGATAGATAAATGATGCATTATTAAATTAGGATCTAACCCTGGCATATCAACATATGACCAAGCAAAGTTAATTTGATTCTCCTTCAAGAATTCCATGAATTTCAGGACTTCTTCAACTGTTAATGATGCTGCAAGTTGCAAAACTTTTGGCTGTTCTGCTGTACTTATGTTGATTGATTCTGTTGGTTCAATCAAAATAGAAGATCTTTCATGATGATACTTGGGAAGAGTGTCAAGTTTCTCATCTTTCAGTGCCTCAGAAAGGTTTTCACTGTTGGATTCGCTCTTTATTTTTCTCTTATTTTGATCTATCACTGCCATTTTTGGTTTTCACCAATAGATCCATCTTTTATTTCATTTATTTTGCAGCTAAGAGACTTGACATCCTCCTTATCAAAATCATGAGTATAAGATTCTTGAATGAAACAATTGTTTTCTTCATTTGAGGAACAAAGGAAATTTATAATGTCCTCATCATTACTGAATGTAGGAATATGGATAGGTGCATCAATGTCCCAATCTATAAGTTCTGGATAAACTAAAGGCATAGGATCATTAGGTTGGGTAAGGTCTTGAATTTTCAAAGTCATGATATGGTTATCATCCTCATGGTAGACAAGGTCTATGATGGTATTCTCCTGTTGATTGTCAATCTCGTTAGAATCTGATTCTTCCTCACTTGAGTCATGATCGCTTTGTAAAACAAAATCAAGTGGAGACCTTGAGCCTTCTCCTTGTATAAGAACAGGTGCATATTTGTGTATGGTATCAACTTGTTTATCCCTCCAAAATTCATCATTATAAATGGTGTCCCATTCATATTCATTAGAATCAGTATCTGAACTATTTTGCAATTGGAAAACTGATTCATGAGATTTATCTGACACGGATCCTCCTTCATGAGTTAATTGTGTCTGCTGTGAAGTAGATTCTTCTTTATCTTTACCATATCCAAGTCCTGTTTTATCACTTGAATGCTTTGAAATAGGTTGAATTGGTTCCACAATTCCTTCTCTTCATTTCCCTATAGGACCATTCCCTTCATAGCCCATCTTTTGCATGATAGCGTACCCCTTACCATATTGTTCTTTAGGCAACTTAATGTGCAAGAGAGATTCATCTTCATCTTTGTATAGCCAATTTAGGATGTCCCTATCTTCAGCTTCTTCTTCAGTGGTATTAGCTCTAATGAATTTTCCATCAAACTTTGTGATTGGCATGGAAGCTTGAGATGTAGAAGCGGTTGCAATCTTTTGATTTGATAAAGTTGGCAAACCATGTGATCTTGGAGAAAGAGGTAAAGTAGAGAGAGATAGTGAATATTCACCTACCCCTTTGTCTTTAAACTTTAGCTTAGTATCAAGATTCTTTGTCAATTCTTGCAATTGGACTTGTATATTGGAAGAAGAAACAGCAAGAGCTTCCCTATTATGTGGCACAAAGACATCTTGAGTTACTCTAAGATTTGAACAAGTTTGGGTACTATTGTAATCAGCTTGTATAGTTATTTCTTGTCCATCATATGGAAACTTGATACATTGATGATATGTTGATGGTACTGCTTGCATATCATGAATCCACGGACGACCCAAAAGTATGTTATAAGACAGATCTCGATCTAGAACCTGACAAAATGTATTCTTCACAACAGGTCCCACTCTGATAGGTAACAATATTAATCCTTTAGAAGCTCTTTCTTCATCATCATATGCCTTGATGGTTATCTTCCTTCGTGGGTCAATTTCATTTTCTGATATTCCTAAGGCATTTATTAATTTTAAGGTACAAATATTCAAACCGGCTCCTCCATCTATTAAGACATGTCTAATTCGATGTTTATGGATCATGACTTCAAGATAGAGCGAGGAATTATGTGGATGTGTCATAGAGGCATCATCTTTGTCAGAAAATGAAAGACAAGTGAGGGAAGACAAATGTCCCACCATGGCTTGGAATCTGTTTACATCTAAATCAGTATCAACAGTTGTATTTACAAGAGCTTCTTCTAAAATATTCTTGTGTATGGGTGATATTTTGAGAAGTTCAAGGATGGATATTTGAGCTGATGTTTTTCTCAATTGATCAACCAGATTATACTGACTTGGAGAAGAAATAGTTGTTTTAGATGAACTTCCTTTTAAAACAACCTTTGCTTGACCTCTTGTTGTTACATTAACCTGTTGATATTCTTGTTTTCCTTTGATTTTGATAACATTAACCCGATTATCATCTGTGTGAATGTGATGGATTATATTGTCTTCAACATTATGTATGCTTTTGGCTTTGGTATCCGATGTTTCCCCCTTTTGATAGTTTGGCAAAGGATCTTTGAATGCTTGATGATCATCATTGGTATGATGTCCCTCAATTGTAATGGTACCATTGTCAATTAAATCTTGTACTAGATTTTTCAAAGCTTGACAATTGTTTGTTCTATGACCCTTACATCGATGATAATTGCAATAATACGAGTCATTCCATGATGGTGGTTTGACTCGTGGCTCATAATCTCTTTGTGGTGGTAAGGTGATAACCTTATTATCAAGAAGCTCCTTGAGAGCAGACTCAAGAGATTGACCCAATGCAGTAAAAGTCCGTCGGTTTGAAAAGAATGAAGGTCTAGATGGATTTGATGTTTGGGCATTGCCAAGATTATTATTGAAATTACCACGATTTTGATTGGTATTTTGATTGGTCATGTTCTCTTGCTTGGAAATTTGTCCTTGTTGATTGTTGTTTCCTTGTTGAATTGTATTTCCTTGTGGATTGTTTCGTGGAGCACTTGATAGATTGAAAACAGATGGTCTTGTTCGTAAATTATTTGCATCCACTATACCATCATTAACAACATTTTTGTTTCTATTCCAAAACCTTGTTTTATCGTTGTTTTGATTTGATGTACTTGGATTATCAAGTTTTATCACTCCCCTTTTAACCAAGGCCCCTTCAATGGTGATTGCATTTTCAATCAATTTTTCAAAGTTATGAGGACAATGAAGGTTAAGCCTATAGCTTAATTCTGGATCAAGGCTATTGATAAAGATATCCATCTTTTCCTTTTCAGGAATAGGACGAGAATATCGTGCAAATAACCTTCTCCACCTTTGTAAAAATGTAGTAAAGGGTTCTCCTACTTTTTGTTTCACTTTACAAAGATCAAGCATTGTTATTTGGTGTTGAATGTTGTAGGAGTATTGTGAGATAAACTGATTTATCAACTCCTCAAAAGTTTTGATAGGTGGAGTGATTTTTGAAAGCCACTCCATGGATTGTACACCTAGACTTCGTGGAAATAATCGCATCAAGTAAGTATCATCATAGGCGAATTCAAGACTCATGTTTCGGAAATCCCTAACATGGTCAATGGGATCAGTTTTTCCATTATACCTATCATACTTAGGAATTTCGCAATGTTTTGGAAATGGGATCATTTGAAGACTCCTATCAAATGGATAAGGAGATATGTCTTCCAAAACATATTTCTTTGTTGTACCTCCTTGCATTTCCTTTATTTGCCCTTGTAATTCTTTTATCTGTTGGTTAAGAGCACTAAAGTCATTAGGAGGAGTTTCAGGATTTTGTTTAATCCCTTCTATGTCAAAAGTGTGAGGCAACTTAGCTCCTTGATTAGCTAATGAAAGAAAATATTTTTCTTTGTTACGTTCTAGAATTCTTTCCATAAGAGTATGGAATTGGGGATCTTGTTCTGCTTCTTGAAGCTTTTCTTCTGTTAACTCATCAAGATTAAACGTTTCCTCTTCTTTTTCATTACGGTCACCCATTTTACTGGTAGTGGTTTCTCCCTCGTCTTTTTCCATTTGTTTTTGAGATCTCGTGAAGACAGGCATAGATTTTGCTCCAAATTCTACTTACTTTTGATCAAAAGAGTGAAATAGTGCAATTTATGTGATATATATGAAAGTCAGGATAGAATGAAGATTCTATGACTTACACAAAATTTCTAATCTTGTAGCTTGTGTTGTTCCCTAAGTGAAAGGATGAAAATCCTGTTTAGCGGGAATGTAAGCAAAAGATCAAGAAAAGGATGATTTTGCACTTTATGAAGTTTTGATCATGGCTTTGTAAAAGGATGGATTTTATGATAGATGCCTAATGTATTCTAAGTTCTCTATTGCAAAATTTGATTTGGACGAGTAGAATATTCGATTGCGGGTTGGGGAATATAACTGAAACGAATGCGTTGACTATGGTTATGCCTTTGAGAAAGGGCTCTTCTTTGAAAGTAAGCTTGTGAATACAAGGGCTCTATAGCATAATCATCTGAAAAACCTCTAACACAATCATGATACCTATGAAGAAAGGTTCTATATTTGAGTAAAACTTTTCGACTTTGATACAAGAATCGTTGCTTCTTCAATAATTTCTTGTGATTGAGGGGTTTCTTTGGCTTCTTAATCCTTTTGGAAACGGATTTCTTTACAAACTTTGTGGATTTCCAATCTCGTAACATGAGATTAATCAATGTGATAATGAGTGTTTTGGATGATCTTATCTAAATTAATGTATTGAAAACACATCAAACAAGTTTTAAAATGGTTGTCTTAAGTCCTATACTAAACATCAAGTGTATAACCAAAATGTTGTTCAAAAAGTGTTTTAACGGGTTTTACACATGATAAGCACTTCAAACAGACTCACTCTTAGTTCTCAAGTAGGTCATCATAGCAATCAACAGCCCACATCTTAGAACTGCGTCGACTCACACAGCCATGTCACCCCCGAAAGGGCGCCCGTGTTTTTGTCTTTTCAGGTGCGTACTCAGAGTGACGGAAGTGGATACCGGATCCCCTGAGAAAACAATCCTTGGCAGTTATATGGTGAGTATCTTGGGGGTAGATTCTTCCCTCCCCTGCACTGTGATTAAAATGATGTTCGGAAACTGACTCGGTAAGATACTACACTAGGTTCGTAGTAAGGGTTTCCATTCGATGCGGCAAATGATAGACTCCCTCGAGAGACCTCCCTACCTTTAGAACAAAGGCTTTGGGGATGGTTATCAATGCACACTACCATCGAATGGGATTTTCATCAACCATCCGCATTTTATTATAGTGGGTTGGAAAACTTGGCTTTAGTTGTTCCCATTTAGGTCGTTCCCGTAGGGTGAGTACTTTTTCCCACTACGGCAGGCCTTCTAAGAGGTATTAATAAAATAGGAAAATACATAAAGGGAAATAGGTGAGTTTGGAATTTTGATCACCCAGTTAAGGGGAGAGCATAGGCCTATCACCAAAGACAAAGCAAACACCAATGTATTTTAAGCACCAAATGAAAATTTTCTAAGCTAAGTGAAGATGTTGCTTCACATAAAAAGAAAATTATTTTTAAGCCCAAAACAAAACATGAAGTGTCTACCCTAGGATTGATTCATTTTACCTTAGATGACTACCCTAGGATTGGTTTGTTTTTACTTTAGATGACTACCCTAGGATTGGTTCTTTTTACTTTAAAAATTACTAACTGTCTGCGGCTGCGTCGGAGTCAATTAGACTATTTTAAGTTTACAGATTACAAGATACTGCCTTTTAAAAGTTGCACTGCAATAGACATTATAGGCGCTGCAAAATATATTAAAGGTGCTGCAAGAGTTATTAAGGGCGCTGCAATATCCTTTACGGGCACTGTAAAATCCTTCACGGGCGCTGCAAAATAACTCACGGGTGCTGCAATAGTCTTCAAATGCTCTAAACTGGAGATGAAATTCCTGAAACGTGTTTCCTGCGCTATTCTGCTATTTTTATCTGTAACCTGTCAAAAGAAACTACAAACAGATATTAAAAAAGGGGGCAAGTGCCCCACGGTGGGCGCCAAAAATCTGTATTGTTTAATTTGTAATCTAAATGAAAACAAAAACACTCTAATGAAACATTAAACTAAAGAAATTGAAATAAAATTAAAAAAATAAGAATTCTTCAGAGCTGTTCCATTTTCTCTATCTACAGTGATTCTTTTGAAGTTGTTGCTCTCATATTTGATGTAAGCTTCTCCAAATGGCTGGTGTAGAATGAGTATGCAAATAAAAACCTCTATTCTATATGCTGGTGGAAAGAAATTGCTAACGGATATGAACAGGGGCTATGGATTATGCACAGGGGCTGTGAATGGAAGATATCATGATTCTATACTGCTATTGCTATGATTCTATGCTATATTATGCTATGATTCTATGCTATGAAAGTATGAATGCTATGAAATTTGCCTATAATTTACTTGCTTAAAACTTCTATATCATTTGGAGTTCCTGGCAGTCGTATTTATAGATTTTTGCAGGCACAATCCCGGCTGGCAAGAATCTACGGCTATGAGATTGTCTGGTAGGTTTGAATGGTGAAAGATGAAGAAGTTGAGAAGAAGATGGAAGAGGTTGAGAGGTTGGAGAGAAGGATGGATTCCTGTCTTCAACCCACAGGAACAAGCCTGCACAGAAACAGAGAAAATTTAATTTTCTGTTTTGGCAGTTTGTTTCACGGGTGTTGAAGATATCCCAAAATTAATTAAATAAATAAATTTATTTAATTTCATTTATTGCATTTTGATTTTTGATTTTTATACTATGGAAGATTTAATTAAATATTTTGTAATATTTAATTATGATATGACTTTAGAAGAATATGAAATATTTAGAAGAATTAATTAAATATTTTATGAATATTTAATTATAAATAGATATATGAATCGAATTAGAGGAATTAATTAAATATTTGAAATATTTAATTATAAATAGATATTTAGAAGAAGAAGAATATTTTAATCTTTATTTGAATAAGATATTCAAACTATGATAATTAATATAAATAAATCGTAATATTTATTTAATTAATTAAGAAATGAATACGAAAAGATGATTAAATAAACTTATTTATTTAATCAAAATAAAAGAATGAAGAAATATAAATAAATTATTTAAATTTATTTATACGCAGATAAAATTCGAAGATTTTAATTAAATATTAAAAATATTTAATTAATTACCAGACAATATGATGTGACCATTTTTAAGTGTATACACTATCCACTCAAGGAAACAGGTCAAACAAAACAGGATATTTCAGAGTCAACAGAGTAGCAAATTGAAATAACGTCATCTGCACAAATTGAAATAATGTCATCTGCACAAATTAAAATAACGTCATCTATAGTGGTCATTTATTAGAGAATTCTTACTGAGCAAGACATCTCAAAATAGGCAGAATCAAAGAACAAAGGTGCTACTTCCACAATACTGGGGGCAACTATGTCTCAAGCAAACATCAACATAGGAAGCATGAAGAATCCTTATGGTGAAACCAATGCCCATGCTACAACCAGCCACATCATGAATCTTCATCCACCCATCACCCCATCCATGAATTGGGACTAACATCAAAAGAAAGATTTGAATCAAAGCACAAAGAACATTATCAAAGAAAAAGAAGCAGAGAAGCATAATGGACAAATCAAATACACATGGATACCAAAGAATACAAAGAAAGATTATCCCTATCAAACTCCATTAGTCAAAGAAACTATGTGGAAAAATAAAAAAGGAAAATGTATCCATCAAAGACATCCACAAAGGAAAAATTAGGATTCTCAAGCAACGTAAAAATTATATCAAGAAGTTGGTCCTAATTTCATACACACTTCCATATCCACCCATTATTGCTCATCTTCCCAAATTTGGAGAGTCAAAGGTTCCAAGTTGTCAACCAATCCATCTATTCCTAAACACATAACAGCATCCACACCTCCACGCATGATATCCAATTCTCACATTGACCATGTATTGGCAGCTACCCTTCATCATAAGGATTCAGAAGGCATCTTGTTGCAATGTGAGCACAAAGACAGAGTTAACTCTGGTATCAACAAAGTAGATCAAGAATCTCAAAAGTTGTATTCAAGTGCATGTATCTTGGAAAAGAAGCTTCTTCAAACAAGATATTGATGGCACATTATGACAGAAGCATCTACATCAACACCACAAGGTGGTTCAACATGAGCTTAAAATCTTTTAGAAAATACAAAAAAAATCAAAAAATCATGAAAATAGTAAAGATAAAAAATCATCCTCCAGTGAAAACCGCATAGGCGGCACTTTGGGCAAGTACCATGATGAAAACCTAGCAAACAAGTTTCATGTGTAGAATCGAGCATCTGCATGCACTAATTCAAGTGAACGCATCTCATCCCATCCATAATAAATCCAACATTCCATTCACCTCATCCATAATAAATCCATTCATCCATGAAGCATTTATCCAATCCATTTTCATCCATCTACATTCATCTTCCACATTATCTTGATCTTGGTAAAAGTTTGGTGTACACTTTACACTTGCTTATGGTAAACATCTTGACATGAGTCATTTTCATTGATCCTATCCTATCCCAACATTATATGATCCATGAAGAACTATCCAAATGAGCATCCTCTATTTGAACACCTTATCTTATCAAAAGATAATCCATATCCATCCAACCCTATACCCATCTATGCATCCAGCCATGACATTTCAAACATTGCTAGACATTGGGGGTAGATATTTACATCTTGCTTCAGGAATAAATCTTGATCTATATCCTCCAACTTATGTGGTGATCTGAACATCGGAAAACATGAAATCAATTTGGTCAAAGCATTTGTGAGCCAAAATCCAAATCACTAGCCCATGGCATATTTTGACAAGAAGATGTTCATTATCAAGATTTCTCTTTCATCGAACATCAATCCAAACAATCAATATTAGTCACATCTAATTAGCACTTCAACATCACATCAAATCATTCAAACCAAATTTTGTTCCAAATCAAGCTTCAAAATCCCGATCAATCAAATCTAGTCAAACCATCATCATTTCAAGATATCTTTTCCAGTCCTCATTTTGCTTAACACTATCCTTGCATTGTTGTGTATCCTCAACAATGTTATCATCATCAATTTTGATCAATCAAATCCAGTCAATCCATCATCATTTTGGGATATATTTCCTAGTCCTCATGTTGCTTAACATTATCCTTGCATTGTTGTGTATCCTCAACAATGTTATCATCATCAATCCTGATCAATCGAATTCAATCAATCCCTCATCATCTTGGGATATCCATCCTAATCCTCATGTTGCTTAACACTATCCTTGCATTGTTGTGTATCCTCAACAATGTTATCATCATCAATCCATCAATCTGATCAATCAATCCTAGCTTGGTTTTCAACAAAATCCCAAACAAAGCACTGATATCATCACACATATCTGTATCCAAATCATCAAAATCATGCAAAAATCCAAAAACATCCAAATCATATCAAAATCCAAAAACAGGTTAAAAATCAGAAGAAAAAAAATGTCAAAAACATGGTATCTGAACTGCGTCTTCTCTGAGCTTAAATGTAAACAAGGCTAATCTTTGATCAGCTCCCTAGACATAAAACACAAAAACATTTGAAAAACACAAAAATACAAAAGCATTGGAAAATCTCAAAAGAACCAAAAACAGCCTCAAAACATTTCAAAAATACCAAAAACATTCAAAAAACCCAAAAAATTTGACTTGTCCCCATCCCGCTTTCACCTGCAATAAACAACAATCATAATAAATCAATTTTCATCCTCAACCTTTGGTGAAACAGTCAGAAACAAGTATAATAGGTTAGAAATCAAAAACTTAAGCGTCAAAGTCTCAAGTCTAGGTCAGTACATAAACAAGTTGGTCAACTCTTTGTGTCAATAGCCTATCATCCAATTAGTCCCAAATCCATTAGTTGATATCGCCATGCCCTAGGATACATCCTTCTTACTATGGACATCAACACTAGGCATCACCTTAGTTTAGACTTGGCTAGCGGTATGAAGAACATTAGCTTGTTTATTTACTTTATCTTTGTCTTTTGACTTATCTTATTATGCTCATTTTGATGACCTCTCAATGATGTCCCAAATGAAAGGATTTAGAGAGAAAGGAATGGGACAATGATCATTATCATTTATCTATTGTGCTTGTTGGATATTCTTGTAATATAACCTTGGTCATACGTGCTTTGTTTGGTTTGTAGGGAGGGTACATTTTAGGTTTCTTGTTGACCACATAGGAAGGCTTACTTTTCTATGTTTTGGTTTGAGATATTTGAAATATCTAAACTATATTTTGAATAAGGTTTCGTATGTTAGGTGTGAATAGTACTCCTATCTGATTGTTGAGTCAAAGTCCATCACACTAGGTGCAATGCCATCCTGGTTCTTTATACCTTGATGCATCGTTCCTATGTGTGTTATCAAACATAAGGTAAGTAACCCTTTTAAATTCTCAATTCCTAATAAGCAAATCATTCATGTCTCGTCATCATAAAGTTGGTTTGTTGAATCCTCTTATCATCATCTCACTTCTTCTTTCATCTCTCTGTGCTAATAGTTAATCATCATCACCAATGCATCCATCCTGCATCCACAAAACATTAGCATACATAAATCTCATAATCATAGCATATCACATCATCCATCTCATCCATCTCACATGCATTACATTATCATTTAATTTGTTTAGGATAATATAGATTGGTTATTCTAAGCATCTTAAAACCATCAGCATATTGCATATCATATCATATCATATCAGAAACACTGATCATCACACATGCATATTCATCATCATAATATAGATCAGTTAGTCTAAGCATCTCATAAACAATACATTGGCATAAAATGTCTATTACATAATCATATAGGTATTATCACATCATCCATCTCAAATGCATTCCATCATCATTTAAGTTGTTTAGGATAATATAGATTGGTTATTCTAAGCATCTTAAAACCATCTCATTTGTATCATTATCATAACCATCCATACATCCATCTTCAATCTCTTTTTTGTGAGATCAACCCTCAAATCGAATCTTTTCACTCAATCTCTCGAGGGAGAAATGTACCAGTATACTTCTTTCCACTAGGGCATCCGAAAAAATCAAAAAAAATTGAAATTTGACTGCGGCAAGATTATTTGTTTAACCAACGCAGTAAGTACATTGCTTCAAAGAGGGGAAAAATATAGACATGTAAAATATACATGCATCTAATCCGGATTCATTAATTTCATTTCATCCTTAATCATCCCTCTACTAACCATTTTAATCATCTTCATCTGATTAAAATTCATCATTTTCCCTCTTTAATTAAATAAATCATCTTTTGTTTAATTAAGTCCTAAGTCATCCTCCTTAAATTAAATAAATCAATTTTATTTAATTATCTTCAAATATTCCTCATTTAATTAAATAAATCAAATTTATTTAATTAAATTACTAGTGCATCAATTTCCTCCCATTTGATTTAAATAAATCCAAGTATCTAAGTCAAAAGTCAAAATCAGCTAATCTTCATCTTAATTAATCGAATCATGATTAATGCTAATCATAATCACTCCAATTCTCTAGATTTTGCAACTTGTGCACATAAATCAATTTAATTGATTTATTAATTCCTCATTTTCATTCAAAAAGGAATCTCAAGTGGAATATTCCTCCATTTCAAATCTCCCTCCCAAATGTCTTGTCCTCCAACATAGCATTAACTCCTCTTACATTGTCTCTTACATGTCTCTCACTTGGCATTTAAGACTCTTTCTTCTTCTTCAACAAGCCAGCTTTCAAATTTCAAATTTGAACCTAATAGCATTTATCATGCACAATGACCAAAATGTGCACAACCTTCCTCTATTGACATTTTGACAAGTGGCATCTTGTCATTGGCTCATGTTTTGTCCCACATCCTCCATGTTCTTCAATCCTCCATCATACTTTCTTATAAATAGAGGCCTCCTCTATTGTATTAATCCTCCACAATCTCAGTCATTTGAATCCACATCCATCATCCAGGAGCTTATCAAGGATTGGGAAAGGGATTCTTTCCACATCAAAGAAGCACCAATCCACGATGGGATAGGGTTTGATCATGTTTTCATGTGCTTTCATTTAGTTGTTTTTGTTCTATTTATCTAGTTTGCATATTTTAACATGATTGAATATTTCATAGGGATGTTTAATTTATTGTGTTTTAAATGACTAACATGCTAATGTGTGTTAAATTTTAAACATTTTGCAGATTATTAGACATCTACACCAAACTTCTGCAAAGTTTGGATCTTCAGGATACAAACTCTTGAGTTCATTGAACCCAACAACCTCTATATTCATTTCTATCAACAAATTTTTCCTTCTACTCAAGGCATCTGCAAATTTTTTTGACCTTCCACTCCTTTGCTTCAAAACAAAGGTATAACTCTACAAAAACTCAACCCAATTTTTTAGTGTCTTTGATTTAAATTTCCTTAACTATTGAGATACTGTAAAGCTTGGTGATCAGTATATAAAAAAAATATTTTGGCAACAAATAGTGTCTCCATTTCTTCAAAGCCTGAATTATAGCATAAAACTCTTCATCATAGATAGAGTATTCCTTCTTAGCATCATTCAACTTCTCACTCAAATAGGCAATAGGCTTACCTTCTTGACTCAAAATAGCTCCTATGGCAGTGCCACTAGCATCACAATCTACCTAAAAGACCTTATTAAAATCTAAAAGTTCCAAAATAGGTTGTTCTATAACTTTCTTCTTCAACATATCAAAACTTTTGGCTGCTCCTGTAGTCCACTTAAACTCTTTTCTATCACCTCTCATCGCTTCAGTTAGAGGTGCACAAATACTACTGAAATTCTTAATAAACTTTTTGTAAAAACTTGTTATACCATGAAATGATCTTACCTTTGTAACATTCCTTAGGGTAGTCCATTCAATTATAGCTTTCACCTTCTTCGGATCCATTTTAAGACCCTTTGTTGAGACAAAAAAATCCTAAATACACGAAAAATCTCTTCACAAAACTACATTTCTTTGAATTAATCAACAGCTTCTCCTCCCTTAGCTTCTCCTCCAATGTCTTAATATAAATCAAAATATCATCCAAATAAACAATAACAAATTTTCCTAAAAACTCTTTCAATACCTCATTCATAAGCCACATAATCATGCTCGGTGCATTGGTTAGCCCAAAAGGAATGACTAACCATTCGTACAAGCCCTCCTTGGTTTTAAAGGTTGTCTTACATTCATCTCCTTCTCTAATCTGGATCTAGTGATATCCGCTCTTCAAATCTATCTTTGTGAAGTACTCGGATCCACTCAAACAATCCATAATGTCATCCATTCTCGACAAGGGAAATCTATACTTGATGGTGATCTCATTGATGGCTCAATAATCTATACACATCTGCCATTCCCCATCCTTCTTTGGTATTATTACTGCAGGTACTGTACATGGACTCAAACTCTCTCTAATAAATCTCTTCCCCAACAACTCTTGCACTTGTCTATTCAACTCTTCACTCTTTGCCAAAGTCATACGATGACTTTCCTTATTTGGAAAACTAGCTCTAGGAATCAATTCCATCTAATGACTAATCTTTCTCACTGGAGGCAAACCTTTAGGTACGTTATCAAAAATAATAGCTTGAAACTCATTCAACAAATCTAAAACCTCTATAGGTACCTCAGTAGTATCTTCTTTGTCAATTCTATGGATCAATGCAAAATACATATGCTCATGCCTCATACCTTCTAGGAACTTTCTTCCATCAACCAAAAAAAAATTTGTATTACTACATACCTTTTCCTCTGCCTCTTTCAAGGGCTTCAACTTATGATGAACCTCGTCCATTGTCAAAGAATAGGTGTTGGCATGTCCATTGTGTACTGCTCACCGATCAAACTGCCATGGTTTGCCTAACAATGTATGACAAACATCCATAGGAATAATATCACATAATACCTCATCATGGTAATTTCTAATCTTGAACTTTACCAGACATTGTTCATTTACCAAGGATTTATGGTCCTTCTGCAACCAAGCAATCTGATATAGGTTTGAATGCCTTCTTCTCTCCAACTGCAACTTATTAACCATTTCTTCTTAAACAAGGTTATCAGTACTACCTCCATCAATAATAACATTGCAAACTTTACCTTCACACTTACATCTAGTGCAAAAAAAAATATTCCTTTGAGTTGGTTCCTTCTCATTCAGCAAGGCTCTTCTAGTAACAAGAACCTCTCCTCTTTCTGCATCCTCGGAATGGGAAGAATTGGCATCTTCATCTACATTTGCAACTCGTGCATTACCCTTAGTTCTTCTATTTGTCCTTCCTTAATGTTGAGAACACTCATAGGCTCTATGTCCTTCTTTGCACTAGAAACAAGTTCCACAAAAGCCTCCTCTTCTTGGTCCTTGTCCAAATCTTCCTCTTCCTATTTGGTCTCCATTATTCTAATCACGAGGATGGTAGGTATTATCTCCTTTCTGGTTATGGATGTTACTGGAACCTTCACCCTTCTTTTGATCCTTGTTTCAACCTCTGTATGACCATCCACCAATCTTTCCTCCATGGCCTCCACCTCATTGTTTTTTCTTAAACCTATTGTTCAATTGTTCTTCAACCTTTAGAGAAAATTGATAAGCATCCTCAATGGTGGTTATTCTTACCAGTACCAATTCTTCATGTATGCATGGCTTCAACCCATTAATATAACGAGCAACTTTCTCTTTATTTTCCTAAGAATGTCATGTCCAAATTAAGACCTCGTGAAATTCCTCTGTGCATTCTTTCACTATCCTTGTTCCTTGCCTCAAGCTCTGCATCTTCGTGAGCAGCTCCAATTTGTAATCGACTGGAATAAATTGTTTCTTCACTTTTGACACCATTTTGTCCCATCTGGAAATTTTATCTTTCTTTTGTCTTCCTCTTTCTAACTGGACCTCTTTCCACCATATACTGGCATGACCTTTCAATTTTTTCTTTGAAAACCTCACTCTATGAGGATCTTCAATCTCCTCAAACTCAAAAAAATCTTCCATGTCATTGATCCAATCGATCAATTCTTCAGGATTCAGACTTCCATTGAAATTTGAAACCTCCATTTTAGGTCTCTTCCCAATGCTTGAGATCACTCACAGCAATATTCTTTCTCGAGGATCCATTGGATCCTGCTCTTCCTCTTTCATTTCCTCTTTTATTTCATCTTTACTATCATCTTTGTCTCATTGCATATCTCTTCTTCGAACCTCTGGCTGCAAGGTTTCTAATTGTCTTCTAAGGGCTTTGATTTCATCTCTAAGTGGATCTCTTCCTCCACCACCTCGGCCTCTACCTCTGCCATGTTGGGTAAGTCTTGGAGGAATCTTGAACTCAACCCACACTCACAAATCCTACTACAACTGCCTCACGTTCGGCGCTCTGTTACAGGCTCAGGAACTCCTGCTCTAATACCACTTGATGAGGGCCAAGCCACCTGAAACCACACAAATCACAACAATAAATACCAACACAAAAGATGTGAGACAAAAAAATAACCCACTTTCAATTATTTTCAAATAATGAAATTACAGATTTAAAACTTACATGCTACAACCTCATGGGCTTGATTCGTTACAATAAAATCAACTTTGAAAGAAAATATATTATTCATAGCCCAAAATCTGCACTATTGGAGTCACCTTCTACAACCCCCACTTAACCCTTTTTTTTTTATTTTACCCAATAACCGTCCTAAATGTTCTAGAAAGTTTAAATTTCCCTTTTGTTTTGGCACCAAAAGTCCCACCATTTGATTTATGGCCTGGGAAGAAATTTTAATGAAATTCACTTTTTAGAGGGGCAACTTCGCAGGGCCATAACTTTTGATCTGGGTGTTCGATTTTCTATTATTTCATATCATTGGAAAGCTCTTGAAGATATCTACAGTGCATGAACTCATTGTAGGTCAGTTCGGCAACCTTTCAACCTGTTTTGGGGCCTCTAAAGTCTTCGTATCTGAAATTGAAGCTGCATTGGAGAAATTTCTCAGGACGGAAACTTTAATATCTCACAAACCATGTAGGGTATTGAGGTGATTCTTTCGCAACTGGAAAAAAAATTCAGTTCTGCTCCTTGGGGTAAATTTTCATGTCCATACGAGCCCGCTTAGGCCAACTTACTAAAAATAGTAAGTGCCTATTTTTTGCTATTTTTGACACCTGACTATCTTACACCCCTTAAGTGCCATCATGGGACTCAAAACAACTAAAGAAAATAAAGAAAACATTTTTTTGGGGTGATGCAAGATTTCCCTACACTGTTGAATGCTCCTACATCAGATAATGATGTCTCTAGAAAAGGGATTGTCATGAATGAGTAGAGAAGAAATGGTAAGGTGATGATCATCCCTAATAAGGCCCTAAGAAATTATATAGACATGTTGAGAGAGCACACTTTCTTCACAAAGTGGGGAGGAGGCGAATGCTCTATGGTGGATTGGTGGAAAGACCAATGGGGCTTAGATGTAGGCATCAAATTTTTGGCCTATAAATTTTTTTTAATCATATGCTCATCGCCACAATTAAAGTAAAGCATCATGTTTGAAAAAATCCTGCAAATGGACAAAATAGGGTTTTATATAAAAGAGTGGGATCCAAATTTTAACCCCCACAGGCATGAATTGGATAGAATGAAAACATGGGTAAATTTGCACAACCTTCCCTCAAAATATTAGGATGAGGAGGTCCTAATCTGATACAGAATCAACTGGGTACTTACATTGCGGTATATAAATCCTTGCTTCATGGAGAAATGAAGGGTCAAGTGAGAATATGTATAGAAATTAGTTCAAGTAGTGAACACTTGGAAGAACTAGAAATTATTATGGAGGATGGCAAGTGGAACTAGGAGATAGATTGGGATCTCTTCACCAGCAAATTTGCCACCTTCTCGAAATATGATGTCATAAATAAAGATTCAAAATGGAAATATGGATTTTTTATGGATGTAATGTAGGAAAAAGAATCCATTTTTCACACTTAATTTGGGAATAATTAATATTAAATGAAATGAACTAAATTATTCCTTAATTTAATGTTGTAATATGTATTTTACATATTCAAATTGAATTTAGGGACCTATTAATTAAAATGGACTTAATTATGCCTTATTTGTGTTGTAAGGTGTACCTTTAAACTTTCACACTAATCTAGGGCTTTATTAATTAATTGAGGTTAATTATGCCTTAATTGGCCCCTTTAATACAAATCCAAGCCTAATTAATTTTAATTTCTAAAGAGGAAAACCCAACATTCATTAATGCCATCACATAACACTTATCATTGAGCAATATGTGTCCTAGGCAAGTTACCTAGGACCCATTCGCCAAATGTGTCTTAGGAAAGTGACCTAGGACTCATTCTCCATAGGGCTAATGGGTCCTCACTTAGACCTAGGACCCTAATTTA
>VDFB02106599.1:0-42426 GCA_007258455.2 Sequoia sempervirens | reverse complement strand
TTTTCATAATCATGAAGGATAGTGTACACAAGTGTACAAAGGAAGGAAATTTCATCATGCAAAGTTTATATTGAATCCTAGCTTGTAAGTTCCCAATGAACATTTGTTTAATATTAGGATAAAAAATATTTATGTTTATTTGGGAATAAATCAATTGGTATCATGAAATGAAGTAGGTGACCTTTTCATCATCATTTTTCTTACATCTCATCAAATCAGGTAATGTCATCTTATGACTCATATGCACTTGGAAATGGTTGATAAAGGCATCAACAAGTTCATTGAATGAATGAATTGAGTTATTCACCAATGGGAAAAACCATTCCAAGGTAGTATCTTTCAAGGACCTAGGGAAAAGCTTAGCCAAGGGCTTATCTTCAAGAAAAAAAACACTGCATAAAGTAGTGTAAGCAGAAATATGGTTAGTGTTGGCAACACAAGGGAATACAACTAAGAGGGGGGCTGAATTAGTTGTCTCAAAAATTCAAACTTATTAAACTTGTTAACCCTTATTCTCATATCGGATTAATAACAATGAAAGAATAAATCATCAACACATCAGAAACACACATAACACAAATATTTTTTACATGGAAACCCTATTAAGGAAAAAAACATGGTGTAGGTCAGTCCACAAGATTATACCATGTTAAAAGTATAAAGAATAAAATGGGGAATGCACATGCATTTAGGCACACTACCTAGAGCTCATTGCTCAATTACAACAATGGTTACTGCCCAAGGAAGATGCACTATCTTACAGAAAGATTTGGATTACATTCGGAATAATATGAATTGAGAAAATACCATCTGCTAATGCCTGATTACAGTTCCAGTTAAGCACATCAACACTTCTTCACACTTCTTCACTCTTCTTCACACTCTGATCTACCTTCAAAAGATTTATAAAATTATTCATGTAAACACACATTTGGAATACCTTCAAATGGAATAACCAATCACTTATATATATCCGCAACAAGAAATTACATCACTACATGTCAACTTCAACAAAATAATAAAATGAATATAAACTGTTGGCCCAAAACAATAACAATTAGAAATGTGAATCAACCATGGTTTTCCACAACTTAGTGAAGACCCAAAATATCATCCTCAAACATGAAACACCTTCAAAATTATTCCACAAAGATCCACAACATGCTACCAACACCCTTTCGGCCATGAACACGAAAAACATGAATGCACAAGAGAAAATCACCGATCGCGAGCACAATGATCAATGAAAATGTGCAACATAGATAGTTCATGATCTAGAAACATCTACACACATCATGAATCACTAAAGAAGCATATGCAACAACTGAACTAACTAAAATCTCATCATCTTCAGTTAGGAGTGTACAAACTAAAGCAAAAAAAACTATCAGAATACAAATCTTCATAACTCAATCAAATCTTCATGCAAATCTCTAAAACTTGACATGGATAAACTAGATATACTTGAAAATAAACCATTTAGTCCACAAATTTTGATCATCAATGTACTAAACTCGCTAATAGAATGAACTTCACTTTACCACTAACAACTTGAAACTTATCTTATTACAATTTTCTCAATATCCTCAACATATATAGCTTCAAATGCATTAATGCTAATAGTTTTGACATCAATGAAAACCACATATCAGCAACACAACCACAACATCCAAAAATCTCCCCCTTTGGCATTGATGGAAACACATGATGTGAAAAACACCATCAATGCAACCAACTATCTCTTAGCACTTACTCCCCCTTAGGTTTTGATTCTTCTCTTCTCAATGACTTCTCCTCAGATAATTCATTGTTTTTCACATGATCTTCTCCTACTTTGACATCAATGAAAAAGATTTATTTTCTCCTCACAAGCACAAAACCACATATTTGAACATGTAACTACTCCCCTTGAGTAACAACCACCACAACATCAATCTGGATCAAGATATGACTGTGAAATGCATGGGCTGATGCAAAGCAATGCATCTTAGTTCTAATTAGGAGGGGTAATCGCCCCTAACTTCCCTCTGAGATACTCAAAAGTATCCTTAGGAAAAGACTTGGTAAAGATGTCTGCAATATGTTTCTTAGTAGGTACATACTCCAATTTGACTTCCTTTTCACTCACCTTCTCCCTCAAAGAGTGAAACTTTATAGATATATGTCTTTGAATGCAACACTAGATTCTTAGAAATGTTAATAGCACTTGAATTATCACAAAATATAGCAATAGGGTCATCATAAACAACTTTGATATCTTTCAACATCTACTTCATCCACAATACTTGAGTATAATTTTTAGAAGCAACAATGTATTATGCCTCTGTAGTAGATAAAGAAATGACATTATGCTGCTTACTTAACCATGAAATCAGCTTCTTTCCCAAGAAAAATTTACCATGACTAGTACCATTTTGTCATTCACATATCCTTCCCAATCAGCATCAGTAAAGGCACTCAAATTAAGATCATCATCTTTAGGATACCACAAGACAAAATCAATTATCCCCTTCAAGTATCTAAAAATCCTCTTTACAACAATCACATCAGATTCCTTAGGATCAACTTGAAATCTTGCAATAATACATACAACATTCATGATATCAGGGTTAGTTTGAGTCAAATAAAGCAATCCACCAATCATTGATCTCTATCTAGTTTGATTTTCCTTTGGAGAATCATCATCTCCTCCAAAAAAGATATCATCAACAAAGACTTCCACAATCAAATTTTTATCATCATCAATCTTGAAATACATATTACTATTAGTAGTACCTTTGTTAAATCCAAGCTTTAGAAAATACATGTCCAATCTGGTATACCATTCTCTAGGGGCTTGTTGATGCAAGAAAAAGGAAGAAACACAACCAAACTCAATCTCATTTAGAAAAAACTTAAAACACGTCATTCTAATTACTCATTTCCAATTTACTTTTTCCTTCACAGAACTCAATTCAAACACTCAAATTTGCATTTAGAGTTTCAAACTCCTTGAATGACCTTCAAAACACTTTAGTAATCTCAAATTAACTAAAATCAAATAATTACAAGATCTTCCCACTCAAATAATCTCAAACTTCAAGTTCACAAAGGGTCTCACCATGCATGTGATCTCAACATAGCATAAAATGAAATTTCTATCTTCTTAGACTTAGGAAAAGAAAAAAATTTCTTTTTCACCTCTTAAGGACATTAACTTAACCAATACAAAAATTCATTATGATTTGTTCCCTCAAATATTTATGATCCCTTCATAATTTGACCTATATACTAGTTCATTTGCATGTGGGTCTGTCAAAATTTTATTGCCCAATTATGCATAGAAACCTAAAACAAACCCCACTTCATAATACCCATTTATCTCAATAAGAATATGTAAAAAAATGAGATATAATCCTTTTGTATCATTGTCAACAAAATCCACTTTCTCACTCTAAATTTAGACCTAATTAGGCCTTCACATCAAATGGGGTTTATTGAATTTATTAACTACAAAAACAATTTCTCCTATCCAACACTTGGAATATGTTAATTCAGACTTGATCATGCTTTAAATAAATGTCATAATTCCATTTCTCAAGATATTTACAATCTCACTCACTTTACCAGTACCTTTTTTCTCCAAATCCTTTAGAACATGGAGGTATATTTCCCAAAGAGTGTCCCCATTGAAAATCAAGAAATTTCAATGTTAAAAACAAGAGAAACATAATTTGTCATATCTTTGTTTACCTTATGACAGGGTTTTAATTGTTATCAGAAAAATCCAAATATCTTTCTCAAAATTCAACTAATTTGAATGAAATAAAAACAAAAAGGAAGGTGATTCAGTGTGCTATCAAATTAAAACAATTACACATACATTTAGGGCCATATGAAGTTGTACAAAGGCTAAGAACAATGAATTTATGAAGAAGAATATAAAAAGCAGTGCCTTTATTCATTTTATCTCAAAAAATTCAATCACCCACACCTCAAAATCAATTTACAAGGCCTTTATAAACGAATTCAACCTATTTTTTGAACTTCCAACTACCTCCAACTGTCTAAAACTGTAAGTGACCTTTCATATATTATATTTTACATCACTTTTTTGCATATTGACATCTTTTACAATTTTTGGACAACTTTTACATTTACACAAATTTTGACATCAAACTAAAAAATTAAACTCCTAAAGACTTTAATATTGAAAATGACCCTAATAAAATATTAGAACATCAAAAATTGATCAAACCTTAAGATAAAATCGTGTCATGATCAAGGTGCTCCTCCACCACTTGCTTAAGTCCATACAATGCTTTTGTCAACAGAAAAATCATATCTCCCTGACTAGTGAATTGAAATCCATCAAGTTAATCAACATACACTTCTTCCAATTCACCATTTTGAAATGCTAACTTGATATCCATCTAATAAACCTTGTATTTTTTGTAAGCAACATATGCAAGAAATAATCTCACAGCTTCAATCCTAGCAACATGGGCAAAGGTTTCATCAAAATTAATTCCTTCCTTCTAGGAATATCCTTTACACACCAGTCTTGTTTTGTTTCTAACAACTTCACCTTGCTCATTCAATTTGTTTCTAAAGAGTCATTTAGTTCAAATAAATTTTTTATCCTTAGTTCTAGAAATAAGAATCCATGTATCATTCTTCTCAGTTTACTATAATTCTTCTTTCATTTCTTCAACCCAATGTTCATCTTTGAATACTTCATTCACACTAGTAGGCTTAGTATTTGAAATCAAATATTATTTTTCTGCAATTTTTCTCCTAGTCTAGACACCTTTGTTCTTATCACCTATGATCTAATCTTCTAAATGATTCAATCTTACATACCTTGGAGTCTTAGAATATTCTTGAACTTTAGACTCTTGTGTTCTCTCTTCTATAATTTCACTAGTTTCTCCATCCTCATTATCTTCTTGATATACTGAAATGATTTGAACTTGATTTGAAGTCTGAAATTTCTTTTCTTTATTTGTACTATCATTCTAATCATCTGAATCATATCCATAGGTTCTGGATGGTCTAGCTATGTCTTCATCAACCTTAACATTTTCACTTTCAACCATTTTCCTCAATCTCTTATTCTAACACCGGCAAGCCTTGCTCTTAGTAGAATAACCAAGAAAGATTCCTTCATCACTCCTAGCATCAAACTTTCATATATCTTCATCTCTTTTGATATAACATATGCTTCCAAATACTTTGAAATATCTAATAGTAGGTTTATGACCATACCATAGCTCATAAGGGGTCTTACCAGTATCACTTTTGTTTTGTACCTGGTTGAGAGTGAAAATAGCAGTAATCACAACTTCTCCCTAGTAGATATGAGGAACATTCCCTTCCAACATCATGGTTATAGCAGCTTCTTCAATTTTCTTGTTCTTCCTTTCCACAACTCCAATTTGTTGAGGGTTCTGTGATGTAGATAATTGTCTCTTTATCACATGTTCTTCACAAAAAGAATTAAATTTACCATAGGTGAATTCACCACCTCTATATAATCTCAAACATTTAATCTTTAAACATTCCTTTGTCTCAACCATAGCCTTAAAGATCTTGAACTTCTCTAGAGCTTCAAATTTCTCCCTTAAGAAAGTAACCCACATCATTCTAGAATAATAATCAATAAGAAACATGAAATACCTATAACCTTGTACACTTCTAACTTTAGAAGGACCACACAAATTAGTATGCACAAGTTCCAACAATTCATTTGAACAATGATGTTTTCTCTAAAATGAAATTCTAGTTTGCTTTCCTAACTGGCATTCCTTGCATATAGCATTAGTAGGTTTCATCAACTTAGGAAAATCTCTCACAACCTTAGTAGAACATATCTTGATAATGTTATCAAAGTTAACATGACACATTCTCCTATGCCACAACCAACTTTCATCAACTTGAGCAATCAAACAACTTTTTCTAGCAGCACTCAGGTGAAGGATATTACCTTTTCTTTTTGTAACTGATGTAATAACATTTTCATAACTCCCAAATATTCTACACTTTCCATTCTTGAACTAAAGATTGTATCCCTTATCAACCATTTTTCCAACACGTAAAACATTATGCTTTAGATCTTCTACATACATGACATCATCAATATTATGCTTACCATTAAGAGAATTACATCCTCTACAACAGATTACACCTACTTTGTCATCACCAAATCTCACGACACCACTATCATACTTTTCCAAGCTGACAAACTTACTTTTATCACCTATAATATGATCTGAACATCCACTGTCAATCACCCATTCATGTTTTTCTTCAACTCGAGCAACTAGGGCTTTCTCCACATTTGTACAACTAGTAGATTTAGTAGACAAGATTGTTTTCCTTGATAGCAATAAATACCCATTCATCCTCACTTCCATTTCCTTTGTTAGATTCATCATCTATCACACATTCATCAGTAGCATAATAACACTTCCTTCGAAATCTAGGCTTGTTAGGTCTTGGTTTAGGAGCTCTTTCTAGAAATCTTGATTTAAAATGACATATCTTATTACAAGAAAAACATTTAAAAGGAAATTTTCCTTCATACTTACCTTTTTCCTCTTGCTACTCTTTTGAGAATAAGTTCTTCTAGCTCTTCTAGCTCTCTTTCTTCTTCTTCAATCTATCTCATTTCTTCCTCAGACTTAAATACCTTTCTAGATGAACTTTCATGCAAATTATTGTTTATCTCTTCCAGAAGTAGTAGCCTTGAATGCAGGTTCTACCTTAGGAAGTGCATCACCAAATTCACTCAACTAAAAAGCAATAAGCTTATGGATCAACATATCTTTGGTTACATTTGTCATAGTTTGAAGCTCTTCAATAGTTGTAACTTTGACTTTGTATGCAGTAGGCAAGGATCTAAGAACTTTAGAAACAATCTCTGATTTGTACAACTGTCCACCAGAACATCTAATACCACAAACAAGTTCATTCAAACTTTGCATGAAAATAGTAATGTTCTCATCATCACCCATTCTCAACATTTCATATATCCCTTTCTGACTCTACAACTTAGCAATATTCCCATTAGCATCACCTTCATACAAAGTTTCCAACATTTTCTAGATCTCATAAGCAATCTTTAGATCCATAACATTTTCCATCTCAGAATCAGTCAAAGCACTCAACAATGCTTCCTTAGCCCTGATATTGTATTCAACATCCCTAATATTAGGATTAATTACTTGTAATGCTCCAGTATGGTTCACCAATGCATATCAAATGACACTCCATTTGAGTCTTCCATAGAGAATAATTTGTTCCATCAAATCTTGGACTATCCTTCTTGTATGTCGCCATCCCAAATCACCTCAATTTGTTAAAATTCATCTAAGGAACCTTCTCTGATACCAATTATTGGCAACACAAGGGTAGACAACTAAGAGGGAGGGTGAATCAATTGTCTCAAAAATTCAAATTTATTAAACTTGTTAACCCTTATTCTCAAATATGATTAATAATAGTGAAAGCATAAATCATCAACAGATGGGAAACACACATAACACCAAGATTTTTTATGTGGAAATCTTGTTAGGGGAAAAACCATGGTGGAGGTCACTCCACAAGATTATACCCTATTAAAAGTATAAAAAATAAAATAGGGAATTCCTATGCATTTAGGCACACTTCCTAGAGTTCACTTCTCAATTACAACAAGGATTACTGACTAAGGAAGACGCATTGTCTTACAAAAAGATTCATATTACATCTGCAGGAATTTGAATTGAGAAAATAACATATACTATTGCATGATTACAATTGTATTTTAGCAGATGAACACTTCTTCCCACTTTGCTCTACCTTCAAAAGATTTAGAACATTATTCACACACACAAACATTTGAAATACCTTCAAATGAAATAATCAATCACTTGTATATATCCACAACAAGAAATTACATTGCTACATGTCGGCTTCAATAAAATAATAAAATGAATATAAACTATCAGCCCAAAACAATAACAATTATCAATGTGAATCAACCAAGGTCGGCCACAACTTAGTGAAGACCCAAAATATCATCCTCAAATATGAAACACATTAAAAAATTATTCCAAAAAGATCCACAACATGCTACCAACACCTTGTCAACCATGAACATGAAAAACATGAACACACAAGAGAAAATCGCCAATCACGAGCACAACAATCAATGTAGATGTGCAACACAAATAAAGCATGATCTACAAATATCCACAAACATCATGAATCACTAGAGAACCATTTGTAACAAATAGACTAACTGAAATCACATCATCTTCAGTTAGGAACAGAAATTGAAGCAACATAAAAATTGTCAGAATAGAAATCTTCATAACTTGATCAAATCTTCATGTGGATTTCTGAAACTCGATGTGGATAAACTAGATATGCTCGAAAAAAATCCTTTAGTCCAAAACTTCTAATCATAAATGTAATAAACTCGCCAAAAAAATGAACTTCACTTTACCACTAACAACCTACAACTTATCTTATTACAATTTTCTCAATAACCTCAACATATACAACTTCAAATGCATTAATGCTAATAGTGTTGACATAAATGAAAACCACATATCAGCAACACAACCACAACATCCAATAGTTAGAAGGATCTACTTTTCCTCCATATTTTTCAAACCTAGGAATCTCTACACCTTTTGATATTTGTGTTCTTAATATCTCCAAGGATAAGAGATTGCTTCTGACATAGTATGATGGTTGGCCATTTTGATTTTGATTTATGGTCCACCGAAATTTTTCACTGAAGGAATGAAACATTTTGCAAATTTTGGTTAAGAATGGCGCCATTGTTTGTTTTTTGGGATGGAGGTGAATATGATGGAGGGGTTTATATGAGTTTGAGGTCCAAGTGAATTGAAAACTTATAGTAGGTGAGGTTGTAGGAGATATGACATTAGATGTCATAGAGGTATAAGGATTGCTAGTGAAAATACTTAAGGCAAGAATGACATTGCTAGTAGGTTTCATGATTTTGGTAACTCAGTGGTTAGTGTAGGTAGGAATAGGGGCAATGGTTATAAGGGGAGGAAATTTATTTCCCCCTTGACTTTGAGCATTGTTCAAATTTTGAGAACAACTAGTCATTGAGGTAAGGTGTTTGCGAGAAATGTGAGCTAAGTTACACACAATATTTATTACCTTTTTTAATTTTATTCATTTGATGTATGTTATCTATGGTAGGGATAGTGGTATTAGAAATGTTTTAAATATTCATAATGTATTGTAAATATTCCAATTCTTCATGGATTTGGATTGTATTTTCTTGAGGGACACTAGAAACCATTTTTCAACACTTGTCACATTGTTTGTACGTAAGGTAGGAATAGGAAGAGAGTTGTCAACAATATGGTCCATACTGATGCAGGAGCATCCGGTGGTGTAAGGGAAATCTTGCATCACCCAAAAATAGTTAAATTTCAAGTTTCTCAGTTTTTAGATTTTTGGATACCCTTTTCATCATAATGAAATTCCCAATTTATGATTTTTATTTTCTATTCCTGGGTTGAAAGATATTGCAGTTTTAGTTTCCTAGATTTGTACCTAAAAATCTTCTGAGTTGGATTTGAGGCACTTAGATTTTCTGGAAAGGCCCCGAAACTTGCTGAAATTGGTGTAGCAATTTTGAGTGCATTATTGACTTTGAGACCTTTCCAACGGTTCAAACGATTCACGAATCGGAGTCCCAGATCAAAAGTTATGGCCCCAGAAAGTTGGCGCACTTTCTAGAAGATACAATTGCAAATGTTCTTTTGAAATTTGAACTTCAAGTTGTAATTTTCTATGCCAAACCGTCTAAACTCAAACTTGAATGTTGTTTTGGCTTCAAACTAAAGAGGAGCCCTATTTATGGGCGGGTTTCTAATTTTTGAGTAGCTTTTTGGGGACAGGCTCGCATATTGCGAAAGGGTTATTCAGTAGCTTTCTATAACTTGCATGTGTTGTAGAACTTGGGGATTTGAGATCCTCTACATGTAAGAAGCTCCATTTTCTGAATAATAAAATTATTCTCTTGTTTGTGGGTTATTTTTCTAAGTCTCAGGCTACGCCCTCATCAAGTGGTATCAGAGCGGGTTTTTTTGAGCATGTGGACAGATCGCCGATCATGAGGTAGTTTGCACCAGGACCGTGGTTGTGGGTTGAGGTCAAGAAAGATGCCTCCAAGAGTGATGCCTAGTAGGCGTGGTAGTGTCAGAGGTGGTCGAGGTAGCAGAAATGCTGGTGGAAGAGATGCACTGGCAACCCTCCAGAGACAGATTGATGTGTTACAAGAGTTGTTGAGAAGAGGGTTAAACCCGAGGGAGGAAAGTGAGGATGAAGGAGAGGAAGAAGGTTTAGATGTAGAAGAGGAAGAAGAAGCAATTTATCAAGACCAAATGTGGCTAATAAGGGCCATTTCAAAGATCAGGAAAAGACCCAGAGCAGAAGTCCCTAGTTATTCTGGAAGTCAGAACCTGGAAGAGTTGATCGACTGGATCAACGAGCTAGAAGAATATTTTGAGTTTGAGGAAATAGAGGACCCAAATCAGGTTAAGTTTGTGAAAATGAATCTAAAGGGCCATTCTAGTATTTGGTGGAAAGAGGTCTAGTTGGAAATAAATCGAAGAGGAAAAGGAAATATCACCAGATGGGATCGCATGGTAGAGAAACTGAAGAAGCAGTTCATACTAGTGGACTACGAGTTAGATCTATTGAAGAAATTGCAAGGGTTGAACCAAGGAAGCATATCTGTGAAAGAATATACTGAAGATTTTCACAAGATAATCATTAGAACAGGTCACACAGAGGCCAATAAGGAGAAGGTAGCCCGATATCTTAATGGGTTATGACCAAGAATTCAGGAGGAGTTAAGCCTAGTCAGAATGACCACCATTAAGGATGTGTATTAGTTTGCTCTAAAGGTGGAAGAGAAGCTGAACAAAAGATTTGATGGCAAGCAAAAAGGACATGGAGGTCAAAGAGGAAGGGGCAATGGAAGACCTTCGGGAAGCCAAAATGATCATGAAAAGAAAAGTGAAGATGTGGGTACTAGCCGAAGCCAAAGGAATGACAACTTCTACCGCCCTTGTGATCAAAACCATGGTGATCAAAGAGGTAGAGGATGAGGAAGATATGGACAAGTATCTGGAGGAGGTGGTTTCAGAGGTACATGTTTCCAGTGTGGTGAAGAAGGGCATCGAGCCTATGAATGTCCACAACACCTAGGAAGGGAAGACAAAAGGATAGAAGGTCATGGAAGGGTTGTGCATGCAAATGAGGAGGCCCAATCTAAACATTCAGATGGTGTTGAAAGGGGAGAAGCCCTAGTAATTAGGAGAGCCCTGGTGACTAAGGAAAAGGAACCAGAACAGAGGAAGAATCTGTTTTGCACAAGGTGCAAGTGTGAAGGAAAATGTTGTGATGTTATTATTGATAGTGGGAGCACCGATAATCTGGTGTCAGAGGAGGTGGTCACAAATTTGAAGCTGAAGAGGGAAAGACACCCGCATCCATATCAGATTACCTGGTTGCAGAAAGACCACAAAGTTTTGGTGAATGAGCAGTGCCTAGTAAAGTTCAAGATTGGGAGCTACCATGATGAGGTACTCTGTGGTATCATCCCCATGGATGCATGTCACATGTTGTTGGGGAGGCCATGGCAGTTCGATAGGTGAGCTATACATGATGGCCATGCAAACACTTATTCCTTGACAAAGGATGGGGTTCGTCACAAGTTGAAACCCTGAAGGAGACCAAAGAAAAGGTATGCAATAGTGCTAGAATTTGTTATGTAGATGGAAGAAAATTTTTATAAGGTATAAAGCATGAGCATGTGTTTACGCATGATTCCTCGAGTGAGTAAGGAGGATAGTGAGAAGGTTCTAGAAGAATTTTTTGGGATGTTGGATGAGTTTTAGGATATTGTTTCTAATAATGTACCTGAGGGTTTACCACCAATAAGGAAGATCAGTCATCAGATTGACTTGATTCCTAGAGCTAGTTTGCCAAATAAGGTAGATCATAGAATGACTCCAGAGAAAATGAGGAGTTGAATAGACAAGTTCAAGAGTTGTTGAGAAAGGGTTTGACATGGGAGAGTTTGATTCCATGCGATTACCTCGTACTAGCACCAAAGAAGGATGGGGAGTGGAGGATGTGTACAAATTCCACGAGCCATAAACAAGATAACAATCAAGTACGATTTCCCCTAAGGATGGATGACCTGATGGACTGTTTGAGTGGAGCTTAGTACTTCACAAAGATTGATTTGAAGAGTGGATATCACTAGATCCGATTCGAGAGGGAGATGAATGGAAGACTTCCTTAAAGACCAAAGAGGGCCTGTACGAGTGGTTAGTCATGCCTTTTGGGCTAACCAATGCACCGAGCACATTCATGCGGCTCATGAACGAGGTACTAAAAGAATTTTTGGGAAGTTTTGTTATTGTGTATTTAGATGATATTTTGATTTTAAGTAAGACATTGGATGAGCATTTGATGCATATTCAGAGAGCCTTTAAAAATTAAGAAGAAAATGTTGATTAATGCGAAGTGCAGTTTTGTGAAGAGGGTTAGTGTACTTGGGGTTTGTTGTCTCAACAAAGGTCTCAAGATGGACCAGGAGAGGTGAAGGATATTGGATAAGCCCAAGAACTGCTACCGAGGTGAGATCTTTCCATGGTTTGGCTAGTTTTATAGAAATTTCATTAGAAACTTCAGTAGTATTTGTGGACCCCTAACTGAAACAATGAGAGGGGATAGAAAAGAATTCAAGTGGAGCAGTGGAGCGGCAAAAAGTTTTGAAATATTGAAGCAAAAGGTGACAGAGCAATCTGTTCTAGCCCTCCCAGATTTCAACAAGGTGTTTTAGGTGGATTGTGATGCCCGTGGTTGTGCCATTGGAGAAGTGTTGAGCCAAGAAGGTAATCCCATTGCCTATTTCAGTGAAAGTTAAATGATGCCAAGAGAAGTGGCCAGCCAACATATGATCCTTAGATTTTATGCAATAGTTTGGCTTGTTAAAGAAATGGAGACACTTGATTTGTTGCCGAGAGGAATTTGTTCTATATACTGATCATCAAGCCTTGTAGTACCTAAATAGTCAGGGAAAATTAAATCAGAGGCATATGAAATGGGTAGAGTTTTTGCAGAGTTATACCTTTGTTTTGAAACATAGGAGTGGGAAGTCAAATAGGGTTGCTGATGCCTTAAGTAGGAGGCATACATTGATGAAAAATATGCAAATTGACGTGGTTGGGTTCAATGAACTCAAGACACTGTATGTAGAAGATCCTGATTTTGTAGAGGCTTGGAAATCTTGCAAGGAACCTGTTACAGTGGATAGGACAAGGTGGCTAGATTTCATAATCTAGGATGGCATGTTATTTAAGGGAAGTCAATTGTGTATCCACAGGAGTTCCATGAGGGAGAACCTGATAAAGGAGAAGCATAGTGGAGGAATGGCAGGACATTTTGGTCGGGATAAGACCATTGCCATTATTAGTGAGCATTATTATTGGCCTCAGTTGTCACAGGATGTGAAGAAGTTTGTACAAAGCTACAGGGTATGTCAGATGGCTAAAGGAGTGAGCTAGAATATAGGCTTATATTAGCCCTTACCTATATCAGAGAGGCTCTGGGAGGATATAAGTATGGACTTTGTTCTTGGTTTGCCAAAGACACAACAAGGGAATGATTCAGTCTTTGTGGTGGTTGATAGGTTTTCGAAGATGGCACATTTCATCCCATGTCAAAAGACCCATGATGCAGTCCACATTGCTGACTTGTTCTTCAAAGAGGTGGTGAGGCTACATGGTCTGCCCAAGAGTATTGTTTCAGATCATGACACCAAATTTGTGGGGTACTTTTGGAGGACCTTGTGGAAGAAGCTTAAGACAGAGTTGAAGTTTAGTTCAACACACCATCCAAAAATAGATGGGCAGACAGAGGTTGTTAACAGGAGTCTGGTTAACCTACTGAGATGTCTGGTAGGAGATAAACCCAAGGGATGGGACTTGATCTTACCCTAGGCAGAATTTTCTTACAACAATTATGTCAACAGAAGCACTGGTAGATCAACGTTCCAGATTGTGTATGGAGGTAGCCCCAGAATAGCTCCAGAATTGAGGAAGATGGACCAAGAGAAGAAAATAAGTGCTGAAGCCAAAGATTTTTCATTGCACATCAAGAATATACATGAGAAGGTACAAGAAAACATTAACAAGATGAATATGTAGTATAAGGCTAAGCCCGGATCGAGAAGAGGAGGTATAAGGAGTTTTAGATTGGTGATAGTGATGGTCCACTTGAGAAATAAAGGTTTCGGTGGGAACATAAATTGAAGATGAAGAATTTCGGTCCTTGTAAAATTTTGAAGAGGCATAGTTCGGAATGCATATATGGTAGAGTTGTCGAGATGGATTCAACATTTCCCTTATTCAACGACTGGATTTATTGATGTCATGAAGGTGGAGCGGAGGCACCGGTAATAGGACAGTGGCATTCAGCATATCTTCCAGAGGAAGAGATTGAAGCAATCTTGGATAGTCATGTGGGAAGGAGTACCAGAAAGCAGGCGTGTAAGAAGAATATGGTGGGAAATGGAAGGAAGGCTGTGGAAGATTCATCCACAGCGCTATCTAAATGACTGATTGACAGTTGGGTTTTCCTCAACCATCTGAGACGTGACAGGGTCACTTCTCAAATTACCTCTGGGTGTCTGATGCAGGAGCATCCAGTGGTGTAAGGGCAATCTTGCATCACCCAAAAATAGTTAAATTTCAAGTTTCTTGGTTTTTAGATGGTTTTACATTTTTGGATACCCTTTTCGTCATAATGAAATTCCCAATTTATGGTTTTATTTTCTATTCTTGGGTTGAAAGATATTGTAGTTTTAGTTTCCTAGATTTGCACCTAAATTTTTTTGAGTTGGATTGAGGCACTTAGGTTCGAAACAGCCCCAAAACCTGCTAAAATTAGCATAGCAAATTTTGAGTGCATTATTGACTTTGAGACCTTTCCAATGGTTCAAATGGTTCACGAATCAAAGTCCCGGATGAAAAGTTATGGCCTCGAGAAGTTGGCACACTTTCTAGAAGATACAATTGCAAATGTTCTTTTGAAATTTGAACTTCAAGTTGTAATTTTTGGCACCAAACTGCCTAAACTCAAATTTGAATGTTGTTTTGGCTCCAAACTAAAGAGGAGCCCTATTTATGGGTGGGTTTCTAATTTTTGGGTAGCTTTTTGGGGACAAGCTCGCATATTGCGAAAGGGCTATTCGGTAGCTTTCTGTAACTTGCATGTGTTGTAGAACTTGGGGATTTGAGATCCTCTACATGTAAGAAGCTCCATTTTCTAAATAATAAAATTATTGTCTTGTTTGTGGGTTATTTTTCTAAGTCTCGGGCTACGCCCTCATCACATACCTAGTAAAATATTGTCAACACTATGAGTAAAAGATCTAGATAACCCAATATCCATGATGAGTGTACTATAATGGGATAACATGATTCTTGAACTGCATCTCACTATAGTATTAGCAATAGGACACAAAGTTGTAAAGCTTGTACAAGGGACAATCAAGGAAGGATAATGAATGTAAGATAAATCTAAAGAACACAAGATAAATGATATGCTTTGATTCCAATTATTATGTTTATAGATTCACTTGAAATGAAATAAATTATGAAAACATTTCCAATAATAGTAATTATACAAACTGGAACAATTACAGAAAGGTAGCAAACAAAAGCACCAATAACAAGATTTCAATGCTCTAAAATGCAGACTCGGACCTAATCAGGGACTAGTACACCTAGCTAGGTGCATGAGTCCCACTTAGATTTTTTGGAAGGTTTAGACTATGAAAGACAAAGAGAAAACAATACTCAAAATTTTTCCAAGAAAACTTATACAGGGACCTATACACCCAAATGGGCATATGAGTCCTACTTAGGGTTTTTAAGACTAAATCATTGAATTCTAGACTGATTTCTATGTCTCTAGATTGTGTGTTCAATTTACTGTTTGTAATTATAGATTTACGAGAAATTGGATTTATACGCAAATGTGAAATAGAGAGGAAAATGATCTAATATGAGTTGCAATTTGAATATAAATCTAATAGTAAATGAATGAAGAATGAATCTAAATGTAATTATGATACAATACCAATGCAATTTTTTTTAATTTTTAATGAAACTAGATGATGCTAACATGCAAAAAAGTAACCTACATGAACTTTTCACTAATGTAAGGTCTAGGAGCCCTAAATGAAATTCAATTAATGGAAATCTAATGCAAAGTTAATGCAACCTAGGTCTAGGGCTACAATAGTATCCAAATCAGAAGTTCAAGGGTCTAAAGGTCAGGTTCACCAAAATGAAATAAACAAAATGTGAGGAGAGGGATAATAAGGAGGGGTGAATAATGTGTTCACCAAAAATAAAGATGTGATAAGCCTCTTTTTCTAATTATTTCACTAGGAAACTAGATCTCTCAACCAAGTGACTATCAACCCTTAGGTGAATCAACTCAATTGAGAAATCTAGTGGGTTCTTAGTGTAATTAGATTGTGGTTCACCATTAAATAATACTCAAAACTGGAAATGAAGATACTTATGAAAATTCACTATGTAACCTAGAAACTCAAGAATGTGAAATCAAAATGAAAACAAAAAAGTATGTAGTGAAATGAAGATGCCAAAATAAGGTTTGCAAACTCTAATAATTACTTTTTAGGGCTACACCAAGACTAATATGCCAAATTGGGCATATTAGTCTTATTATAGGGTTTTTGAGGATCTTTCTAAATCTTTCAAAACAAGATCCAACACTGTTGGATATTGCTAAAAGACCTTACCAAGGCTAAATGAAGGATGAAAACTTGTGTTGAATGGATAACATGGATGTGGATATTGACTCTTGATTGAATTCTTGAAACTTTTTCTTGAATGCTTTTCTGAATCATGGAATCTACATCACAAATGTTAGCTCATAAAAACACATGATGCATGAAGACTTTGATATGATGCTTGAATATTGAATCTTGCTCCAAATGCTTGATGATTTTCTCTTGAGTGCTCTTAATCTTAGAAAATTGTCTTAGGAATTGTCTCTTTAAAATCTTAGATGACTTTGAAATTTGCTAGGACCAATTATGTGAAATAACCTTGTATTTATACTTGTTTATGGTTGATTTCAAAAAATTACAACACTACAAGCTGATATTTGGAAATTGAAACTAAGGAAAATAAAATTTGACCAATAATTTAAATTAAATTAGGTCCTAGGTTAAAGGGAGACTCATACACCCAATGGAGTGTATGAGTCCTAGGACCTAAAACCTGGGACACATACCTTGAAAAGAGTGATTTTTTATATGAAATTTAAATTTTGAGGCCCAAACCTAGGGAGCACCCATACGCCCCATTGGGCATATGAGTCCCAAATCCCTAAATTTGGAACTCGTAACCAAAATTTTTAGTTATGAAGTGTCATTTATTAAAATTGGGATTCTCCTTAGAAAAATGCAATTTAATAGGCTTGTGGATGAAAAATAGGACCAATAAGGCATGAATAAGCCAAATTTCAAGAGGGAGGACCTAAACAAGTGTGAAAATGTAAAGGGATTCATTTTTCTACACTACATATTAAAATAAAAATAATAAAATAAACAAAAATATATCATTAAAGAAAATGAAAAGACTTCAAAAATTACTTGCATCCCTAATGACAACATTTTAAAAAATAAAATAAAATAAGGAAAACTTCCATAATTTTTTTTTAAATTGTGTAAATAATGGATTAATTTTATATGCAATTTTAGGAAACATAGGGATACACCTATATAATAATAAATAGTGTATTCTTAAGTGAGTTATTCAAAATTATCTTGATATCTTGTTAACAAATGAATTCTAGTCCTCATTAATAATGGTGTTTCATACTAATTTCCTTGAAGAAAATTTCCTTATAAAAAACGACATCTCTATCAACAAACTTGATTATATAATTGGGTTTGGTAGATTGAATAACTAGTTTTGATGCAAGATGTCATATCTTTGTTGTTAGTAGTATTTAATATACAATATATAGTAGAGGTTGAATATTAATTAACTTAGTTAATTTTCCTTCAATTCATCCTTATTTAAAATGGAATTTAAGGTGTGAAGTTACATGGAGCATGCTAAAAAATATTATTTCTTGATCATATCCTCAGATATTATGTTCTTTTACATCTATCCTTAATATATGATATGAAAAATATGAAAGTTAATTATGATTTAATATATAATTTTTTGATTAGATTAAAGACATAAGGGCCCATACACATTTACAAAGTGGCCATAGAGGCCCAATGAGGGGGCTCATGAGAGATGAGACACTCAGAAAGAGAAATCCAAAAAGGAATAACAACTAATAGTCTAACAACAAAAAACAAAAATAGAGCATAGGAAAAAAACTAGTAGGGGACCAGATTAGGCAATGGTCTCCTAGAACCTTAAGACCACTAATGGTCTACAATTTTTTATATAATGAGTTTTACTATCTTTCATAATATTTATTCTATAGTGTTTTATAATTTGGGTGTAGGGATGTTCCTATGGTTACATATACACAAAATACTTAGGAAAAATTAAAGATGTATAATGTTTTTGATTACATCATACAAAATAATACCCTACAACTTTGTGCAAAAGAATCCATAAAATGCAAAAAACAACAACCAAAATATACTAGCTAAATCACTTACAAATATGAATATAAAGATTATTTCTACACATAAGGTTTTTTATTTTCACCTAAATATAATTTATAAGCTTTTTTTCCTTTCTTGTTTGATAAAACTTGTGATTTGAGTACCTCAAGGGATTATTTGAACTTGCAAAAAAATATTGATAGTTATTAATAAAATTTAGAATTTTCTACATATTGTGATAGGAATACCCTAACCAAATGATAAGAGTAAGAAAATAGTGTAGGTAGCATCACATCAAGACTATTACATCATAGCAAGTTGAATCACATTATTTGAATGGCTTATTTGAGTTATTTAAAATAGTATTTCACTATCCTGTTTTGAACACATCTTATGATTTGAACAACTTAAGGTAGAAAACAACATGGAGGAACTCAAGAGTACCTTCATACAATCTATCAAATTTTGTATTCTAGTGCAATTCCAAGTTAAAATCATGTGCAATAATTGCAACACTACATAAATGTATAAATATATATAATACATTACACTATCACAAAGAAAAGTGTCCATCATACTACATCACCATACAATCTCTACTCTTAATTTTTTCTCTTTGTAAGTATCTACACATTTTGCACTATCAAATAAATTTAAATAAATTTTCACTTGCATCTACAATAACTTATGTTATTTCATGTAACACATTGTGATCTAATTCCTAAGTTGATAAAATGAAAAACATAAAAATTAGTTAGTAATATAGAAACTTATATAATGCATAAATGAAGCCATAATCTATAAGAAAAATAAACCTTCTATACACATGTAAGAAGTCAAAATAGATAATGTAATAGAGAATATATATGCAATGAAATATATATTTAATAAAAAATTTAGTTATTTTTTCTCTTTTTGGGTATGTGCAGGATCATGATGGGCCAAAAAGTGGCAATATTATGGGTATTTGTAGGGTATGTGGCTGAAAACTTTTTTTTTACCCAAAATTGATGAAATGAAAAGGGTTTTTAGAGGAGATTCTTAGTTTTCCACCAATATAAAATATGCTTTAATTTGAATTTAATAACTAATAATTATTTATTTTCTATTAGAATTATGACTAAAGTCCTGATCAATAGTCTGAGTGAAAAACATCTATAACTTTCAAATGGTATCACATTTTTTGAATACGAAACATGCATCACATTCTATGCTTCACATACTATAGGATTAAAAAAATAAAAAATAAATTTCATGAAGTTTTGACCAAGTTAAGGTGGTCAGACATATGAGTTTTTTATATTTTTTAAAGGTTGTAATAAAAAATTCATAATTAATTATTTACTTGGAAAAAAATTACAAAAATATGCATCACATCCAGACATGAGTCCTCTACTTATATATAAAATATTATAAAAAAAATATTATCATTTTATTATGGTTAGGTTAGTCAAACCGACACCTACTTATTTTTTCCCTGAAATTTAAGTACTACTGCATTGAAATTTCAAATTTTCACCAAATAGATTTTATTTATTTTTAAATAAACCTAGTAGTTTAGAAACTACATTCAATTTTCTACAGATTCTATTCTTACATATTTTTGAAATAATATAAATAACTTATTCAAATTGCTATGTCAAGTTTCCTAACATTGATTTTTCTAATTTTTTTGCCACTTAAGGGCCTGTTTTTTCCATAATGATCCTGCACATACCCTTTTATGCCCTATGCATCGTAGGTATTAATAATTGTGGGTTTTAAGTTAGGCTTTAAGAATATATTGGTATGTTTTTCAATATATGGTATTTTTATATAATGTGGTTAAGGTGAGAACAAGTGTGAGTCAATGTGTTCTAATCTAATAGGAACCATGACACTTGTATTGTAGGGACAATGTATAAGAATATCCTTTTTTTTTTGGAAACCTACACGTTGTTCAACCAGCCATTAATTTGGAATAGGGTATAGTCCTTGAGTATTTTCCATCGACACATGATAATGGTTTTAAATGAAGTTGTGTGGATATTGTGTGATGTGTATTAAGTGGATAAAAGTGATACTAAAAATAATTAAGCTTGGATGAATAGACAATATTAAATCTAGACACAAGTATTCACTTAAAGAATTTATTCCTTCTTCACAAGAAATGGTACCTATTTCATTAGCATGAAGGTGCAATAATTTATCATGGAGTTGTTACAAATTGTAATAAATGACTCACTCACTATACTCTCCTATTGTTGACTATGTCCTATAATAATTTTTTTAGTGAGTACTATTCATTGTGGTGTTAATAATATAATGTTTGGAATCTAGATTTACATGAATGTTATATAAACATAATGGATATTAAGAATGTGTGAACTATAGAAGTGGAGAAAAATATATATATTTTTTTACTTCCTATTAAATATAGGATGTAAGTATATTTATATAGGAGGTTAACAAAAAAAATATACTATAGCTACATAGAAAACAGTGTAAAGACCAAAAATAATCAATATCTTGTAGTGAGAAAACTTGAAGTTTCTATATAAATATGGAATCCATGTACACTAGTATAAGTTACATGCCTAAGATTTAACATAGAAAAAATCATGTGAATGCCTGTTATCTACATTGAACAAGGTGACTAAGCCCATTATATATATATATATATATAGAAACACAAGAATATAGAATAGTGTAAGATTTTGTCCTCCAAGATATGTGTTTTTATAGTTTCTAAAGCACATTCATTTGAAAATACAAATAGTCAAATAATTAAAATAACATAGTAAACTGAATAACATTTAGGTACAATATGACAATATGTGTATATAAAAATATGGTAGTAGACTAAATAGAGTATAGGTAGAGTATGATATGCTTGTGAAGAATGAAAAATCTTCAAGAGCTTGGACTCTTAAGAAAATAATTACCATCAAACTATTAATGGATTCATGATAAGTTTTTTTCATCCAAGTATTTATGTTAATACAAGTGATAGCATTGCTAATTTTTATAATAGGTGTATATGCTTATTTTTTTGATATTATAAACAACAAAAATAGTCTTACAATCTTACTAAACATGTGTAAGAAGAAATATTAATAGATTCATGATAAATATTTTTTATCGATGTCTTTATATTACTAGAATTGATAGTATTATAATTTTTTGTATACGTGATTTTGCAAAAAACAAAATTAGCTTTACTAAGGAGGTGTGAGTCAATATCAATGGCTTTGACTATGATAATTGTCTAAACTATCTAAATAGAAAAATATAATTACAACTAGGTTAACCCCAAGCAATTAACATGTTTATATACCCCCTTAATTTGAAGGGGTTATCATGAAACTATGTAGTATTTTTGACTGCTCAAACTTCTTGTAGTACCCCTTCATTTATGCTTATGCTTTCTACTGTTATGTTTTCACACTGTTAGACTAAGATACTTTGTTTGGATATTTTCATCACTGGTTTTGAGCGATAGTGGATTTATTATGTGACATGATGATACATTGTTTGGTGATTATTGATTTCAGACATGATTTCATATAACATAGATGTTTACTTTCAAGTTGATTATTGCTATGTATATGTTTATGATGGACTAACAGTTATTTATTTTGTTAGTCTGTTGTGATGTGTATTGGTGTGGAGAACGGAATTGCATCACTCGCTTGCGAGTGCCCTGTGATATCCGTGATTTTCTCTGCACAGTGTGTTTGTTTAATGCTTGATTTATATATATATGCACATTATTGCTTGGTTGCAGGAATTGGAGGTACATGACACCGACTCCGCCTAGGTACTTAGGTCTGAGCATGTCAAGACTCAACGGATATGTTGATCGGGAGATAGTAGTTTGGTTCACCCTAGTCTAGTCTATAACCCGGTCACTGTACATTGTCAGTTGTAGTTTGAGTTTTGGTTGTCTTGTCTTTTCTTGATTGGATTAAATGGTTTTGATAGGAAAATCTAGTCAATTTTAATAATAGTTTATTATGTCTTATTTTCTGTTATTTAAATTGATCTTTAAATGTTGAAGAAATTGGTTGCTTGATTATTTAATTAATTAATTATCTTATTTGGTTAAATGGTTTGATCTTAAAAGATTAAATTTATTTAATTAAATAAATAAATTAATTAAATTAAATTATTAAGTGTGTAAATAGTTTTATTTGAAATTAAATTAATTTGTGGAAATGGCATTTGTATTGTAAATTAAATTTTGTATTTGAAAGTTGGTTGTAAATTTAAATTAAATTAATTAATTAATTTACATGCAATTTGGAAATTGGCAAGATTGCCGAGAAGTGGTCGAGAAGATATTTTTGCAACCACTTCTCGACATGTGTGTGAGTGCAATAATTATTCATGGTTGAGGAAATTTGTTATGGAGTTTTTGTGGATTTGGGATTACACAAAGGCTATTCAATTTCCTCACGGGAAAATTATCAGAACTTTTGCAAAATTTCTCTATTTTGTGCTATTTGGAAATACTGTATATTTGTGGAAAATCTTTTTGTTTGAATTTGGATTGGGATTAGCTGTACGGGAAAGAATTTGGAAGCTACAGGCAATAGAGGCAATAGAGGCAACAAAGACTCTCAACACCACTTAGTTTTCAGAAGCAAGGAAACATAGGTATTTTTCTTGTGGATTTCAATTTGTTGTATTTTAAAAAAAAATTGTCTGTAAAAAGAAAATTGTGCTTTGTCGTGTGAAAATTTGATGAATTTAGAAAGCTTCAGTAGTTATTTTGTTGTGTGAAATCTTGATGGCTTCAGAAAGCTTTTGTAGAAAATTCTTTGTTGAAAGTATATTAATCTTTATTAAGGGAATTATTTATTTTAGGAAATTGTAAACTTCTAGGGAAAATTAGATTGGAATTTACAAAAAATATTGTGCATGTTTTCTGTGAAAACCAGGAGAAGTTTGTAAAATTTTTCCCCAATTTCTTCTATGAAAACCCCAAAGAAAATTTTATAGTTTTCTTGAAGAAAATTTTTGGTTTATTTTATTGTAAAATCCTGTTAAAATTATAAATATATATACACATATATATACATATATTTAATATATATATATGTACATATATTATATACAAATATGTTCATATATAAATTGGATTGTTAAAGGATTTATTTTATTTTTTGTTCACCGCCGTACAGGCGTATTAAGAGATTTATTTTTTTTGAAAAAATGTTGTTTTATATCAGATCGCCGTACAGCGAAAATATTAAAAAAAAAATTAAGTCTATGGGGAGGGCTGAAACCCTCCCCATTTCCATATAGAGGAGGCGCAGCCTCCATGGCTGCGCACAATAGCCATTACGGCTGTTGGGCATAGCCCTGGAAGGGCCGCATCCTCTCCCCTTCTATGGGAGCCGCGGCCGGCTGCACCGAGGGTTTTGAACCATTAATTTATTAAAACTTTTTAAAACGAAATTCTTATGTTTTTTTTATAAACGCGATTTTAAAATTTTAATGTTATATTATATATTTATATATATATGTATATGAATATATATATATATAGATATAATGTGGGTAAATATATGAGTTTAATTGATAATATAAAATTCTATATATGTTATGATAGGAAAAAATAATTTTGGAGTTTTAAGATATTAAACATGATTTTGGAAATTGTGATAAATGTAGATTTGGTTACCATAATTTATGAAAAATATAGATTATAAATTAGATGATTGATTGATTTTATACTCCAAATTATTGTCAGATGGATTTAGTATATCCAAATAGTATAATTTTAATGAAAATTAATCTGCTTTTAAATCCTGTTTCTTTGATTGGGAAAATTGGGAAAATTTGTAGTTTTCTTTTCAAAGTCTTCCAGACCAATTGTAAATGTGGGAATTGGGATTGTTAAGTTGAGTTCTTGTGTAAACTAAGGATGTGTACATGGATTTTTATGGTGGATAGACACCTGTTTATGAACAAAAATTTGATATCCATTATAACACATTGAGTCTTTTATATTGATTTTTGGTTAAACGTACACCAAGTAAACCTTAGTCAAAGAACGTAGATTCCTTTGTTATGTTTAGGGGAGTGGCTTTTTGTAAGGGCCGACACACAAAGTGGTGTCAGGGTAACTTACAAAGAGTTAGTAAGTCAGTGGTAATTAAAGAACACAGTAGTTAGAATTAAAAAAAACTCTTAACAAGATATTTTGCCTCTCTTATGACTCTTGAGCTACTTCAGTATTGAGTATAAGATGAGAAGGCCTGGAATGGAAAATTGGTGTCTTGTTTCTTCAAGAGACATTTGATTCCGCAATGACTTGCAATGGGGTCTGGTTTCGTAAGAGGTTACCAGGGTAACCCAAGGTTGGGGGCCAGAACCTAGGAAGAAACACCAGGGTAACCTTTGCAATGTTGTGATGACACTCCACCTAGAATAATAGTTAACCTTGTACTTGTAATACATTCAATTGTCTAAATCTGGAAGCAATGTAACCAATAGTTTGTTATGTACTAGTGTCTAGGGTTAGTATATTATGTCTAGGTAACCATATTACTATCTCCTAGCATGGGGATGACCTACGGGTACCACATGGTTGGGTGGAACATGCACCTTACTCCATTGGGTCCCCAGTTTGATCATGGCATCGAGAGCTTCATGGATGGAGAGATCACGCTTGGAAACTTATGTGTATTTCATCATTGTATATTGTAAATCTTGTATTTGAAAGCATCCCTCAATTGTATATGAGGTGAACCATGTAAATGTAATTATAATTATTATTGAACTACCTCATCAGATGGATGAGTATTGTATATCTTATCAAATGCAATGTATGAAACAAATTTGTACTTTATATTATCTTGAATGGAGTATTAAATGAAATGTAATGTTTATCTTAATGTTTATGTATTAATTAAATGTGCAATGCGAAATACTTAAGTCACTTATGGAAAACTCAAAGTAGTGTAACGTCGCATAGCCTAATGAATGTATGCAACTAATTAACTAAATAATTATACTTAAAAAAAAAAAATTATTCCACTATTTTATAATTGCAACATTCTTAGGTTATTAAGATGGGGCATTACACTTCTCTTGGCCAAGCACTTTGGTGAATATTTATTGGATGATCTGAAGATTCTTAAAAAGAAACCATTATTGTGATAGATCTTGAATTTGTTTGAAATAAGCATATTACCTTGTCAGGGTTCAAACTTTGAACTAAGCCTATTGCCTTGAAAGGTATCAAATTTGATAAAGATCCTATTACTTTGGTAGGTTTCAACTTTTGATAATGAGCTTGTTGCTTTGACAAGTCTCAAATTTTGATAATGAACTTGTTACTATGACATGTCTTAACTTTTGAAGAATGAACTTCTCGCTTTGACACATCTCAAATTTGGACTTGTTTTGTCCATGTTTTAATTTGAAAAATGACCAATCTTTTGTGGCAAACATGAATAGTCAGTAGCTATCAATCTGGGACAACTTTGCATTATCATTGAATATAATATCTGAAATTTATTTAAAATAGCACACATTAGGTACATTCATTAAAAATTATATCTGAAGTAGCACATTGGGTGCAATAAAATAATATGTCAAATGGCACATTGTGTGTAGTAAAATATTGAAGTGTAATTACTGCACCAATCACAAGGTGTTAATAATCTATGTAATCTATGAAGAAATATCTCAAATCACACATTATGTATAATAAAATATTGAAGTGTAACTACTACACCAATCACAAGGTGTTAATAATCTAGCCTTTCTCCACTTGAATATGACATATACCAATATTCCCCCACCTTGGTAGATGAGAGAGGGAAATGTCAACAACATGATCTCCTTGATGGAGCAACTAAAAAAGAGGCAAAATATTTATCTCCATGGCCTTAAATAATTAGAATATATTATTAAGGATCAACATCATCATTATTAGCATAAACTATGTATCCAAAATTAGAAAAAACATTCATGGGAATTATTTTCTCTTCATCAATCTTCTCAACAATTGAATTCTTATCAAATATACTGAGTGGAATCTCAAAAATATCAATATTAATTAGAGTTAATGCAGGCTAAATAATATCTACATAATCATTAGAAGAATTATGAGGATTAACATCACCACCACTATGAGTGAGAATATTTTCACCATCAATAACAGATTGAACTCTCTTATAAGATTTGGTTAACAAAGAAACCTTGGATCTCCAACTTGAATGATATCCAACCAAAATTAATATGCCTCATAGATTTTGAAGATGGATCTAGTAGATAATAATTATTGGTAGAATTAGTTTGCAAACAACATGATGTACAATGGTGTAGATCAAAGCAATTACTAGAAAGATGACCTTGATGGCCATAATGAGAATAATTTTGGACATTATTTGACTTAGCATAGATTGCTTTTGGTTTCTTAGCTTTTTTAACTTCACAAGAATCATCAAAACATGTAGACTCATCATTTCATTTATTCATATAACCCCTTGATACAAATTTTATGGGTTTAGAATATTCTAGGACATAATAGCCAACAAAACCCTTGTAACCAAGAGCATATTTTCCCCACAAAAAAAATTGAGATTCTCAAACTCTTAGAATGGGTTTTTATTTTTGTGGCTTTGATTGGTAGAATTTTTTTATCATGGGTTTGGATGCAACATGTTTCATTTCTGACACATTGATTTTACTTTATTCCTTTAATGAAATGCTAGAAGAAGACACATCAAGCTCAAAATATTTTTGTGTGTTCTTTTCTAATTGATCTTGTAACATATTAAGTTATTTTCATATTAATATGTATTGGTTACAAAATTTCATGAACAGAGGTTTGTATTGTCTCCAACTTTTAGATATTAATTCTACCTCATCTTTGTACTGACATGAATTTGTAGAGATAATGTACCATCAATGTAAAATGTGGATATGATTGTAGGCATAAAAACAAATAATTTGAAACAACTTATATAATCAATTATGTCCTTATTTCTCCATATTTTTAATTACTCCCAAGTACCTTATTACTCTGTAATTTACCAATTTTGCATAAAAATGATGAGAAATTCCTTTATATGAAAAATTTACAAATAAATAACACAAATTCCAATCTATTATATATAATACCAAACATCTATTTTCATGGAAAAAGGAATATGTGTTATTGGGCAGTTAGATTCTTTGGTACAAACATAGTCACCGTCATTAAGGATGTCACACATAACCCTCACATAGGCTTATGCCTTCAAACTTGCATCAGTAACAGACATATTTAATAGTTATGGCCTATTCCAAAAGAAATTGTGGATACCTGATCACATACAAAAATATTCTATCAAGCGAAACAATATTTCCAATCAAATGATAATTAGCACTTTAAAACAATTTGGTTCTCTTTTCTTCAAACCACCATTTTAATTCTATTATGTCCTCATGGGCTTAACAAATCCACCATATAAAACTAATTTAGATATGATCCTCATATACTTAATGCAAAGGGTAAAACTAGATGTAATGACAATCTATAGCCAAGAGGAGGTGGATTGAAGGAATCATGTAATGCTTTGTCGTGCAAACCCCAAAGGAACAAGTAAACACACAAGAATATTTTTTTTTAAAAGAACATAATAATTGTACTTAAGTATTCCAAAATAAAAATGTTCTAAGTTGCACAACTAAATCCCTTGGGGTACATGAGGTGACATTACTATACTAACCCATAACAAAGATTTTTTAGATTAAACAATAAATAAACAACTACATATAACCTTTTGTCCACAACATCATTAAGACATCCACTAATGATAATCACATTAATAAGAGTAAATCATATTAAACCATATATACAAAACACAAATGAATTAATCATGAAGATATTAAATATATATATATAGATATATTTCCACAGATACTGTAGTGTCCCTCCAATTTTGCCATACTGCTTAGTTTGATTATGCTTGATAGATGTTTTAGATTGTTTTGATATTATGTTGTTCCATTTCAGACTTGATTCTGGATATTATGTTGTTTTGATTTTGAGGATGATACATCGACATCCTGGTTATTTGGTTATGTTGGTTCGATGATACTATGATAGACTCATACATTTTATGGTTTAATTGTTTATGATTATTGCTTATGTTATCATGTTGATATGATTGTATATTATTGATCTTGTTCATTTGCATCAGTGAAAAAGACAGTGTGGCATTTCTCATTCGTGAGTATCCTGCCACACTGCAATTCTTATTCACAGTGTGTTTTCTAACTTGAGTTTATATGTATACATGTTTTAATCTTGATGTTTTAACCTGCATTACTCTATACTTGGTCACTGATAGTTGGAGTAATATTATTCATCAGTCATCTGATGTAATCTGCATTCTTAGTGCCTAGAGATATGAGTTCGGTGTAACTACCATGTGAGGCATTGAAAACTATCCATAAGTTACGTAGGATTGATAGAGAAAGGAATCTTTCTTTTTATGGCATAGACCATTTATTAAGGTGCGAATTCTACCAATATTTGGATGTAAGTTTCCTGCATGCGTCCACCTAATATTTTCTGCTTTTTGCATGCATTTTAAGTTTATACAATAATGTCTTACATAACTACGCTGATTAACCTTCGCTGGTATAATATGTGTTATATTATTGATGCATGACGTGAATTACGCCTAACTACAGTTAAGAAAAAACTAATACTATTGTCTTTAGGGTGATTACCTTTGCATGTGATAACAGTAGCAGTTCTTTTATTAAAGAATCATCAACATAACAGTCAGTTCATAAACATTTACAAAACACAAATTTTAGTGAAGTGCGAGTCTTTGAACAAGAATAGATGAATTAAGTAAGACCTTTAAGTATATGTTTTAAATGTAACTTCATTCTAATGAAATTTGTATAATACAAAGTAAAAACACCATTCGTAGATAATTATATCTATAAAACGATGTAGAGATGAATTGTTTTCAGTTCTAGTGCGGTTGTAGATTAACAGCTTGATTATTATTCTAAAAGAAATTTTGATTAAGTCTGATCTCTTTAAATGAAAGTTAAAATAAGAGATAGTCTTATATGATTGTTATATGGATTATTTAACTTATGTTTTCTTTTATTAAGTTATTGATTGAATTTGTAATTAAATAAAATTAATCTATATATATACTCTTAGTTATTTACTCATATATAAATTGGTAATTAAGTGTATAATATTCCTGATATCCAATTTAGTTAGTAAACAATTCTTTAAATCTAGATAAAATGGATATGGATTTACTCTGTAAACTAATAGATTATTATTATTATGTATTGAGTTGTATTAAGAAAGTTTTTATATTTTGACTGTATAAATTTGTCAAGTGGAAGTCTATTGCTAAGTGATACGAAGATCTTAACTTCCAAAGGTTAAGGAAATTGATCTAGTGATTTTAGTTTTATATGTTGTACTTTGAGGTACTGTTACTATGGTTTTATTTGGGTATAGTCTTGCACAAAATTGGTGTTCATTATTGTGACTTTATAGAGGTTTTGGTCTATATTATGAAAGAGATGTTCACGTATGTGATTTTGTTCTTTGTGCTTGATGGCTATCCCATGTAATTGTGGTTGTGTCATGTTATAGAAGAGTGGCTTGTGGTAGGGGCTGAAATCCTTAAGTGATTGTCTAGGTAACATATCGTAGGTGTGATAATCCAAGTGAAAACTTAACTAATGTAATAGGGGTTGGGTAGTTGTAAATACTAAATCAGATAATGTTTGCCTCGCCTACTTTATTAATGCTCATTTAGGTTGAGAAAAGGTTGAGAAGGCCTGGAATGGCAAGTCGCCATCTTTTCTTCTTGAAAGATGTGTCGACTCCACATTAGTCTGCATAGGGGCCGGGAATTGGTAGAGGCTACCAAGGTAACTCTTTGTGAGGGCTGGTAGTCTAGGAAGATTCACCAGGGTAACCTATCCCGATAGTGTGATGACACTCTTAGTCTATATCATGATGGTGTTTTCTTGTGTTCAGTTTTTTTTTATTTTGATGAGATTTGTTACTTGAATGGTATCTGTTTGAATTTGTAATCGTAATGTCGTTATGTGAACTTGTAAACCCCATAAATGTAATGTTCTATCTACTTTGTTTGTGGACCTATCAAATATCTCCTAGCACAGAGGGAGTGGACCTTCGGGTTTCACATGGTTGGGAGGAAACCGTGCTCTATCTTCCTTATATTTTATTGCAGATGATCCTATGCTTGCAGCAGGTTCCAATTACCTCTTGGATCATGACTGTGGATGTAAAGCATGTTCATAGATATGGACATCAGTTGTGTGGTGATCACTTTCTACTTTGTAAACTCACCTCTTGTACATAAAAGTGTACTCATTGTACCATCTTATTGTTGTATTGAGATTTGTTGAAATCTCTCATTTTGTAATCTATTCAGTTATATATTTGATTATAATAAGTTATGCAAACTGGAACATTCATGACATTAGTTTTGTACTTGAATTATGATAATGTATTGAGTTTATTTAATATGTTTATGTAACACTGTCTTGGAAACTTTATAGCATTTGTGTAATCAATTAACTTTATAAAAAAAAAATTATTCGATTAACTTTACTCATTACACTTTGTTATAATGGTAACCAAGGTGGGGCGTTATAGATACAACATAACATAATCAGTAATTACAAATGATATTACATGAATGAATCACATGGTGTGATAGTACAATACATCTATCTGAAAATACATCTCAATAATCACATATAAAATTTACATCATAAAATTTCCAACTTATGTGGGGGTCAATACATCAATAAATAAATTACCTCTAAAGTGAAAACATACATTAGGTACATAAGAACAATGGATCAACATCATTTTCCAAAACCTTGCAATGAAAGATACAACTGCATCCAAAGGAAGCCCAACAGGGTGCGTAGCACATTCCACCCAAACACCCCCATGCTAGGAGTAAACAAGGAAGGATCCCCAACCAAGTACATCTAACAGTAACACAAGACTAACACTAGACATAAGATCAAAAGACCACATAGATCTTAGCAATGATAAATCACCAAAAGACATAACAATAGACCACTTCCAGAGGACTTCAATAAAACAACACATATGGAATGCTAGAGGAGAGTTTCATCACATGGCTTGACATGGATTATTCATACAACATATCACAAGGTGTTGCCTCCATCTATACATGGATTATCTAGACAACCTAGTTCAAGGTGTCACCTCCATCTATGGTTCTCCTAACAGTCTATCTCAAGGTGCCGCTCCATAGGGTTACTCATGTAGAAGCATTAACCTCTCATGAGAATGAGGCAATGATCATACCAACCATGGCCTTCTCGGTCCCCTTTATTCTATGATAGCACTAACAGGTGGGCAAGGCATCATAATTATCTTATTAATGTTTAAACCACCCACCCATAATTAATTACTCAGGTTATCACTAATTACTCTAACTCTATGTGGGTTACCCTAACAACCCCTTTGTGCATCGGTCGCCACTTAGATCCACTCTCTCTAGACACTCAATACAAAATATCCAACAAAAAAGGATTGTACCAACCAGAAATACTAAACCAACAATGGAACATCCGAGAGGCATAACCATCTTTCCAAACTCATATAAACAACATCCACAAAAGGTGCAATCCAAGTGTAAACTAAAATCACAACTACAGTCAAAGCATAGGCCAAGTATCAAAATATGAAATCACAATTGCACATCAGTATCCCCACTTCTGGAAGTTCCTAATCAACAACTTAAATTCCTATAACAAGATAAACTAACACTAGGGTTTTCTTGCAAGACATAGACCCAATAAGAGAAAACCACAACTGGTTAAACGAATAATCTTGAGAGTAAACAAAACATAAAACAACACCATAAAACAAATTACAAATTACAATCTTTATAAATCAATTGCTTGAGAAAATTCAATTTAATTAAAAACACAGTTTATTTATAATTTGCACAATTACACTATAGCATTACAAATTTATATAATTTACATCCATAAACACAACATATAAATAGCCACTTTTATTTACATATATATATATATATATATATATATATATATATATATTTACATATATAAATATATTTATATATATATATACATATATACACATAAAAGTGTATATACCTATATACGTATATATATATAATAAAACATATATATCAAATCATATATTCAAATCTCGTATAACAAAATAAATAAATAATTTAACTCACTATAAATTCACATAAATATTTACATATATATAATATACAAATATATATGCATATATTAATATTAACATTAATATATATATCCATACACACACACACATATATATATTAATAAAATTGAATTCATCCATTGAAAATTCCTTAAAGAAAATTGAATTAAAACATTATAAAAAAATGAATTTATTTATTTTTAAAAAATAAAAAACATTTAATAAACTTATTTTTGCCCCCCACTGCCTGTGGTACACAGTACCACAACCACTTGTGGTATTGTGTACCACACAGTGGGCAGGGCCATAGCCCCACTCGGCTGTGTGCAGCCGGTACTAGGGTTGGGGGTGGTAGGCACCTACCGACCACTACCCCCTAAAATTTCATATATATATATATATATATATATATATATATATATATATATATATATATATTTATATTTCTTTTATTTATATTTTCTTTAAAAAAATTCTGGTTTCAGACAAAAATAAAACTCGGAATTCAAAAATGCATTTCCATAGCATAATATATTCTATAAACTTCGAAATTTGAAATATACATTGATCTATATATATATATATATATATTTATAAAAAGAACTATATATATTAATATATATATAATATATATATATATTAATATATATATATAATATATATATATATTAATATATATAATATATATATATATATTCATCAAGAGATTCAAAGCAAATAATATAATAAAAAAAATTATAATCAGACCCAATAAACATTTGGGCATGCAATTTCAACGAATTCACAAAAATTATTTTCTTTCCAAAGTAAGTTCAACATAATAACAACAATGATTTTCTTTCCAAACAATAATTTCTCAACTCAAATTTTATTGAAGAAATTTTGAAGGGTTTAACTATAGTTTTCAATAGAGGAATTCAAAAGTTTAGCAATTAAATTCTTAATCACAGAAAACCTCTTTCAAAACATAGAGAAAATACTTTTGAAACATGGCTACAAGATTTTGTTCACAGATTCAAAAATAAGAAAACAATAAGTTTAAGGGAACCTAGAGTCCTTCATTCAATGTAGAATCCCCTCTATAGCTTCTTCTCAATTTCCTTCCTTCGGCTCTCTTCTAAATCAATCTTTTCTTCAAAACAATTCTTTTACCTAGAAGCACAAAAAACAACTATTTTTCTTTTCTTTTACAGACAAAAACCAGAAAAAACCATTGTGTAAAAACTCCCTCATAATAAAAATAAATAAAGCTCATCATCTTTTTCCTCAAAAATCCTCTCCATTCATTGGTTATTTTCTTGCCTTTAAAAGAACACACTTATCTCATAATTTTAATTAAAAATTAATTATTTTCTCAAGATATTATCCAAACAAGATATTCCCTACATAGTTTCTAATTTAATATTAGAATAAAGATAATATACAGTTATCACCATCAATATTTATTTAAATTAATTTCTTACACTTTTAATTAATTAAATAACTTTTAAATTTACAATATATTTTAAATTCAACATTTTACTAACTTACAATTAATCAAAGCAACTAAATATCATTAGTTAATCTTATAAAATAAAGATTAATTAAATAACCACTAACCATAAATAAAATAATAAATCAACAATCAAACTACACAAAGACAAGGACAAAACCTAAATCATGACAAAAAAACTCACAATGGAATGATGGACTTGGGACAAGGACACTTCCTTATCAACTCCCTTTTTCAACATTGTACCTATTGGAATAATTTAATGCTCACCTTGTCCTGCCGAAGTAGGTGGACTCGAGACTTTATTCCTACAATTCCTTCATACCAATAAACATTAAGTAACATATATATATATAATAAAATACATCACATCGTGAGGAGTCGCAGCGTAGTAGGGAACTCACAAACAAGTGGTACTACACTGTCCCCTCACCAAAGCTACAATAACAACTACAACATTAAGTATAAAGAACATTGCTAAACTAAACTAATCACATCGTATCATCATAAAATAATTACTAATCTATTGCATTACAATATACTACTGCATCAAATTAAACATTACCAAATCAAGTATAACCATCATGTCATATCATAATATCCATGTCATAAAATAAGGTAGCATAGTCATCAAGTAGTCTAAACTATCCAATCCACCAATCCAACCAACAAAAAATAACTACCAAAGTCTCAAAGTATCAAGAAAAACCACAAAAGTATCAAGTCCAAACATCAACATGAGGGGTATTACAAATCACGTAAGACCAAATATCAACAGGTTTTATGCCAGTTTTAAAATAACTTCCATTCTATAAAACCTAGTTCTTTTGTAGATATATTTGCATGTCACGATGACCATCTAGGAACTCAAATGCATTCTCCATACAAGTTCTAAAATTCAAAACTTCTACAAAATCAAAATATCCTCCATAGACTCATAACTTACACTAGTCATTTACTTTCACCATGTCCAATCAATCTAGAGATGACAAAGGGCTACCACCATGGTTATCTCCTCTACTACAGCAACACTATCAAACACTCATCACTTCTAGTGTCCATGCTTAGAATTTTACATTGATGTTCTTGCACCATAGACTACAAATCTTAAACATCACACCATTTTTTTTGTCGGCTATGATACCACTTTCAAGCAAGGATCAAAAGCATATTTTATTGTATCTAAGAATTTTTTGCATAGTTTATTTTAAAGGTAGAAAAAAATTTAACTGTGATAATTGTTTAAACTATCCAAATAAAAGAAATATATAATTACAACTATTTTAACCCCAAATGATTAACTTGTTAACATACTGAACATGTAGAGATTGATCTTTCTAAAAATTTCAATATAATGCATTTAATCACATTTAATTTCAATTACTTCTCTAGTGTAGGTTAAGATTTGAGATATATTTAGCAATAAACTCATGAGAAAAATTGTTCCGATGCAGTGAATTCAAAAATATGAAGTAATGCAAGTAGTTGGAGTAAAGTCAAGTTTCACACATATGAAGGAGTTGAAAAGACAAATTGATAGTAGGAGAATTGAACGCTGCAGTTGGGATTAATTTCCAATGCTCCCCCTTAATCACAGCTAGCCAACATTCTTCTCCAATTTTTTTGGATCATTTGTCTTCATCTTTATTTCCAAAGCTCTACAATTCTTTATGTTATCTTTAGTATAGACAACCAAACAAATTCTCAAATATTCCAACACATCTTTTCCCAATGGTTTAGTGAAAATATCAGAAAATTGATCTTGAGACCTACAAAATTACAAAAATATCTCTCCATTGTTAATCAACTCTCTAATGAGATTATATCTAGTGTCAATATGTTTGCTTCTTTTGTTAAAAATTAGATTCTTGGATAGTGCTATGGCTGATTTTTTGTCACAGTGTGTCTTTGTTGCATCTTTTTGTTCATGCTTCAACTCTTTCAACACTCTTCTTATCCAAATTTCTTGGCATGCTACCCCTATTACTGCTACATACTTTGCTTATACTGAAGAAAGAGTGGCAATGGGTTGTTTCTTTGAGTCCCATGATATAGCCCCTATTCCAAAATAGAAAACATAACCCAATGTGACTTTTCTATCATCAATGCTTCCAAGACAATCACTATCTGTGTATCATATGAGTTTGAAATCATTTAAGCATGAATATTGAATGCCATAATTTCTTGCTCCATTCACATATCTTAGAATTATTTTTCCTTCTTTCCAATGTGAGTCTTTTGGAGACTCCATAAACCGTGAAATCAAACTTACACCATATATTATGTTCGACCTTATGGTTGTTAGGTACATGAGGCTACCAACAAGTTTCTTATATAAAGTTAGATATACATTGGATCCTTTGTCATCTTTACTTAGCTTCAAACCTATGACAATTAATGTTGGTGATGATTTGCATTTCCACATATTAAACCTTTTCAAAATACTATTAGTATACTTTGTTTGAGAGATGAATATACCATTTTTATTTTGATCCACCTTTATGCCTAAAAAGTATTTCATGAGACCCAAATCAGTCATTTCAAATTCCTTTTTCATAGCTCCTTTGAACAAATCAATTGATAAGTCACCTGTGAATATTCAATCATCAACATATAAACATACAATGAGAAATTCACCTTTTTTATTCATCTTTGTATATAATGTAGGCTCGCTATTTCACCTATTGAAGCAATTTTATAGAAGATAAGAATCAATTCTACTATATCAAGCTCTTGGAACTTGCTTGAGAGGTCATATAGAGCTTTCTTGAGCTTATAAACCTTGTCTGCTTGTCCTAAAATCTCATACCTAGGTGGATGTTCCACATAAACTTCTTCTTCCAGATGACCATTTAGGAATGTTGATTTTACATCCATTTGATAAACAAGCCACTTTTTTTGAGTTGCTATGGAAAATATCATTCTCATGGTGTCTGGACAAGCTATAGGAGAAAATGTCTCATTGTAATCAATTTCGGGTTGTTGTGCATATCCCTTTTCCACTAGTCTTGCCTTATTTTTTTACACATAACCAATTGCACTCAACTTAGTTTTGTAAACCCACTTAACTCCTATGACATCTTTTTCTTTTGGAAATCTCACTAACTCCCATGTTTGACTTTTTTCAATTGCATAAATTTATTCATCCATTACATTTACCCATTTTTCTTCTTTAATTGCTTCTTCAAAATGAATCTGATCTAAAAGTGAATATGAAGCAAAAGGAGAAGTCTGACCTGCATTGTTTTTACCTTCATTATGCTCATAAATTTCTCTAATACTTCTGATTTTTTGTCTTCTTAAATTTTCCAATGTAGGATTTGACATGTCACTTGATGTAGAACCTATGGAATGTGGACTTGTTGGTCCTGCACTAAAAATCCCTATTGTAGATGGTGTTTTTTGTCCACTTGTTTGAGTGTATGCCTATATATGTGAGGCTTCCCTTACACTTGATGATGGTGTCACTTGTTGAACACTTTGTTGAACATGAATGGGCATGGAAGGGATCACATTTGATGGAGTATTTTTTGGTATAAAAACATCATTATCTTCTTGAGGTATGCTTGCTGATATGTTAACTATTTTTTCTACACTTACATCCTATGCTTCATCTTCTCTAAACTACACATCTATGTTGATTATAACATTTTTTTGTATTGGATTATACAACTTGTAAGCCTTTGATTCATCACTATATCCAAAAAATATGCATTTTTCTCATTTGTTTAATTTTCTTCTCAATTCATTTGGTGCATGTGCATATGCAACACATCCAAATACTCTCATGTGAGCAAAATTGTGTTTTTTTCCACTCCAAGATTCTTCTGGAATCATATTCTTGACACTTTTTTTTGGAAATATATTCAGTATATAGGTTGAACATTATATATATTTAGCCAAATATTCATTTGGAAAATGTTTGGTTTTCAACATGATTTTAGCCATTTCCATGATTTTCCTATTTTTCACTTCAGCTACCCCATTTTATTGAAGTTTGTATCTAGTTGTGAATTTCTTGTGAGTTCCATGTTCCTTGCAAAATCATAGAAAGTAATTTGAGATGTATTCACCACCTTTGTCTATTCTCAATGCTTTCATGTAATGACCACTTTGTTTTTCAAGAAGAGCTTTAAATTGAAAAAAATATTCAAACACCTCAATCTTATACTTTAGAAAGTAAACCTTTGTTTTCCTTGAGTAATCATCAATGAATGCCAAAAAATAGAATCTACCACCAATTGAAGGTGTTTGCATTGACCCACATAAATCTGAATGGATGATCTCCAAAGGTTCCTTAGCTCTCAATTGAAATGCCTATTGGAAATTATTCTCTATGTTTTTTTCCTAAGATGCACCCTTCACATACTCTTTCTAGTTTCTCTATTAGAGGAAATCATTGACCATGCTTTTCCTATGAAGAAAATTTAGGGCTCCATTGTTTAAATGCCAAAATCTTAGATTCTAATGCCAATTTTCATCTTTTATTTCTGCTTGATTTTTTTTTTGAATGACTATTGCATTTTCTTGTTTACCCACTTGTGGAAGCATTGAGTGGTGTGCTCGAGGATAATTTGCACTCAAATCTAGTTTTAACCTAAGGGGAAACATCCTATTTTTGGTCATTTGAACCTTGGCATTGAGTTGATTGCTAGGAAGTTTGTCTAAAATTGTTGACCCTCCATTTTTGAAAGATGGGTACGTGTAGGATCATCATGGAAAAAATAGGCCCTTAAGTGGCAAAAAATTCAGAAAAAACTGAGTTAGGCAACTTGACGTAATAATTTGAATAAGTTATCTATATTATTTAAAAAATATGTAAGAATATAATATGTAGAAAATAGAATGTAGTTTCTAAACTACTAGGTTTTCTTTTAAAAAAATATATCTATTTGGTGAAAATTTGAAATTTCAATGCAGTCAGGGAAAAAATAAGAAGTAGGTGTCTGTCTGACCACCCTAACCACAATAAAATGATAATATATTTTTATAATATTTTAGAAATAAGTAGAGGACTCATGTCTAGATGTGATGCATATTTTTTTGTAATTTTTTTCCAAGTAAATAATTAATTATGAATTTTTTATTACAACTTTTAAAAATATAAAACTCAGATGTCTCCACTCACACCTTAACTTGGTCAAAACTTCATGAAATTCAATTTTTTTTTTAATCTCATAGTATACAAAGCATAGAATGTGATGCATGCTTTGGATTCCAAAATGTGATATTGTTTGAAAGCTATAGACGCTTTTTCAACCAGCTTATCAATCAAGACTTTAGTCAGAATTCAAATAGAAATGAATAATAATTATTTATTAAATTTAAAGTAAAACATAATTTATATTGGTGGAAAGCTGAGAATCTCCTTTAAAACCCTCTTTCATTTCATCAATTTTAAGTTAAAAAAAAAAAAGTCATCAACCACATACCCTACAAATACCCATCATATCGCCACTTTTTGGCCCATCATGATCCTGCACATACCCAGATACTCTATACCCTTTTTGAACAAGTCACCCAATGCTCATTAGATTATGTTTTGAATTGGGAACAAAGTAAACATGAGTTATATGTTTCTTCTCCCCCTTCTTTGTTAGAATTTTGATGTTCCCTTTTCCTTTGACTTCTACTTTATAGTCATTCCCCAGTGTTACATTAGATTTTACACTCTCATCCAAACTAGAAAAATTTTATAAATTCCCTATCATATGATTACTGCAACTTGAGTCTAAAAACCATACATCTCTTTCATTTTCTTGTACAACATTGCATGCTAGAAACATAGTGATTTGTTCTAGCTTTTTGGTTTTGGTTTTCTTTTGTGAAATTTGTATTTTGTTGTCTAGAATCATATTGTTTCTTTCTACATTAGTTCAAATAATGCAAATATTTTTTGTAATAGCGATAATGGACTTTAGATGTATCATACCTTTGGCCTTGAGGATTATTTTGAGTTACAATGTGACTTGGGTATTGACTGCTACATCTTCCACTTGAGCTTGATGGGCTACTTCTTCCACCTCTATGAGAATTTCTTCATCTACATCTAAATTTTTTTCTTCCTCTACCTCTACAATGGTTGATTGAAACTTGTGACTTGAATGCATGCTCCAACAATATGTTTGTTGACCTTCTCAGTCAATGTTCATGTGAAATGAGAGACGCATGGAGCTCATCAATTGAAAATTGTGAGCGGTTCTTTATTTCCTCTATGGCTACAACAATTGATTCAAATTTTATGGGAAAACTTCTTAGAATCTTCTCAACCACTCTCCTATCTTCAAGTGTCTCACCATGTGATTTGATTTGATTTCTCAATCCAATAATTTGGGTGAATAATGAATCTACTGATTCACCATCCTTCACATACATTATTTCAAAATCCCTTCATAGTATTTGTAATTTAGTTGTCTTCACCTTTTCCATTCCTTGGTATGCTGTTAGGAGGATATCCCATGCTTGTTTGGACCTTGTTGTTGCTACAATCCTTGGGAAAATACTCTCACGCACTTCTTGAAAGATGTAGAATAGAGCTTTTGAATCTTTCTTTTTATTTTGCTCAACAAATCTTTTTCCACTTGAGTCAAAGCATTGCATGTTGTTGCATCAGCTGGCTTTGGAAATCCATTCTCAACAAGATCCCAAATGTCTTGATAGAAAAACAAAGCCTTCATGGTGATTTTCCAATAATCATAATTCTTCCCATTATACTATGGGATTTGTGGGTTTTTCAAGCTTGTGCTTGGTGCTATTGTCGATTGTGAGAATACCTTGGCTCCCTGAAGACCTACTCTAAAAACCTTGCTTGAAGATGATACCTTGTTTGAGAACCTTGGCTCTATTACCACATGCTAGAAAGAGGCAGAGTAAAATAAAAACAAAAAACACATAGAGAAGAGAAGGGAATGAACTGAAACTAACTCTTTATATTGGTAATGAAATTCATACAAAATATTGTTTATGCAACAGCAGAGATATTGCTCTTCTATTCCCAAAATAACTAATCTAAAGTCCCCTATTATGTGATTTTTCATGTCATTTGTACAACAATTTTCTTCATGTTCTTTTCTACTCTACCTACATTCTATTCATTCTCTACAAAAAATACTACTAAGTCCAATGTATATGCCAAGAAAAAAGGAGGCAAAAACAAATAATTTAATCACATTTAATTTTAAGTACTTCTCCATCGTATGTTAAGATTTGGGACATATGTAGCAATAAATTCATGAGCAAAATTTTCTTGATGTAGTGAATTCAAAAATATGAAGTAATGCAAGCAGCTAGAGAAAAGTCAAGTTTCTCACATATGAAGGAGTTGAAAAGAAAACATAATGGTGAGAGAATTGAATGCATCAATTGGGATTAATTTCCAACATCTAAATCATGACATAAATCCCAAAAGGAAAAACAAGTTCAATAAAATAGTCATGGATAGAAAAAAATTAAAATTCATATGTCATTACAATATGAAAATCTAGTTTAACACAATCACCTAACAAGCTAGGAAGGTATCAAAGGATGCTATTGGAATCAAGCCTAAGAAAAAATTAAAAGAATATAGATCTTCATCTTCAAAAGACAACGCCGATAAGGGCGTGGTTCGGTGGTCAAGTCGCTTGGTTGTAGTGACGGCCACCAGGGTTCAAACCTTCGCTGGGCCAAAGTGCTCGCAGGCCTTGTGCCTTCGCTGGGCCTTTGTGCTCGCGGGTTTGGTTGTTTATTGTGGTTTGTTGTATCCGGTTCATAGCTCCGGTCAAAAAAAAGTGTTTACCCCTAATATTATGGGTGCATTGCACCTTTTTTAAAAAAAAAAAAATCTTCAAAAGACAACACCAATAGTATAGATTAAAATTCATGCGTCATTAAAAATTTTATAGGAGGCCTTTATAAAGGCATATCAATCAACTACACTATATAAGAAACTTCATATGCAACTATGCCATTACAAAAAACAATTAAATTAATTTTTTTTGTTTCACAAGA